>JAVXUM010008365.1:0-10295 GCA_035590655.1 Pouteria glomerata | reverse complement strand
TTCATTCATTAATAAACTGGTTTGGTTTCCTGCAAAACCCCCCTCCCAATAAGGAGATTTTCTAAAAAAAAAAAAAAAAAAAAACCCTAAACCCTAAACCCTAAAACCTTAAACCCTAAATCCCTAAACCCCTAAACCCAAACCCCAAACCCCAAACCCCAAACCCAAATCCTAAAATCCCAAACCCCAAACCTTAAACCCCAACCCCAAACCCTAACCCCAAACTCCAAACCCAAAACCCTAACCCTAAACCCAAAACTTTGAACCCCAAACCCTTAAACCCAAGCCCCTATACCCAAACCCTAAATCCCAAGCCCGAAACCCCAAACCCTAAGCCCTAAGCTGAAAACCAAAAATGAACCGCTCTTTCCTAACCTCTCTTTAGAATTTTTCTCTCTTCCTTCCCAAGTCTGGCCACCCATTTTTCGGCGCCGTCCGGTCGTTTCCCGGCTACCTACCGGCCCTCTCCTTCCCATTCCATTGGAGATCCGTTTGGCGGACCCATCCTTGCGTCCAAACCTTCCAAGCAGCCTATCATGGCTGCTAGATCAGAATCGGAAGAAGAGCAGCCTCCTTCCTCTCCTTTAAGGGCTAGCCATGGAGTTTTCGACGAGTTTCCTCTACCCGCATCCACGGCTTTGCAACCAGCCCTGCACCACGTTCAAGTACCATAGATTTCTGCGGTTTCAGGTTAATAATTCAACCCTTTAATGGCTTCCCAGACAGCCCCAGCAGATTCTCCGAAACCTGAAACCCAAAACCCCGAACCCCAAACCCTAACCTCAAACCCCAAACCCCGAAACCCCGAACCCTAAACCCAAAATCCTAAATCTCAAACCCTAAACTCCAAACCCCAACCCCAAACCCCAAACCCAAAACCCAAACCCTAAACCCAAAACCCTAACCCTAAACCCAAAATCCTGAACCCCAAACCCTTAAACCCAAACCCTAAGCCCTAAACCCCAAACCCTAAGCCCTAAGCTAAAAACCAAAAATGAACTGCTCTTTCTCTGACCTCTCTCTAGAATTTTTCTTTCTTCCGTCCCAAGTCTGGCCACCCATTTTTCGGCGCCGTCCGGCCGTTTCCTAGCCACCCGCCGGCCATCTCCTTCCCATTCCATTGGAGATCAGTTTGGCAGACCCATCTTGGCGTCCAAACCTTCTAAGCAGCCTCTCATGGCTGCTAGATCAGAATCGGAAGAAGAGCAGCCTCCTTCCTCTCCTTTAAGGGCCGGCCATGGAGTTTCCGGCGAGTTTGATCTACCCGCATCCACGGCTCTGCAACCAGCCCTGTACCACATTCAAGTACCACAAATTTATGCGGTTTCAAGTCAACAATTCAACCCTTTAATGGCTTCACAAACAGCCCCAGCAGATTCCCACGGATTTGATTCATTTTTCGGCGATAATCCGGCCAAAAACCCTACATCTATGCTCGGTTCACATGCTCCAACCTCGGCTTTGAATCTAAACCAGCTTGTTCATCTTTTGGATTGTTTCCAAGTCCAAATATCAGCCCTAACTGCAGCCGTCCATGGAGTTCACGATAATAACCAAACTCAGCCTCAAACCCTAAAAACGCTAACACATGGTACAGCCGCTGTGCGTGGTGTTTCAGGTGAATGCATAGAGATTTCTCAGCCTCTTTTGACCTCCTTTTAGCCCATGGATCCTGCCATGGCCGACCCTCATGTAGCCCCTACCTTAAACCCCACAAAAATCCTTCAAAAACCCTCAATCGCCGGAAATACGGCTTTGCCGGCAGTCGGCGCCGATGACCTCTCTCCAGCCACCACCGGACCTCCAGCTTCCAGGTTGGGTGCATCCACCTCCTGGGCAGCTGCCACCCTTCAAACCCTAAGAGATGTTCCAAACCCTAATTCATTAAACTCTAACTCCATCAATTACCAATCTGCCCCTGACCTTCCAAACCAGAATAATTTTGTTCCAAATCAGCATAATAAGCCATCAAACACTGAATTGGTCAATCCTTTATCCAAACATCAAAACATTCCTGCCCAATTGCCCCAACTTGCCAAAAAAGGTAACCTTGACCCAAAAGCCCATCCTAACCTTTCTAAAACTGGAAACCCTTCCCAAAACCCCAATCTTCCTCTTTCTAAGGCTTCACAACCTGTGGTTTTGGCCCAGGAGATGCCTAGACCCCCAAAGTCTTTTCTCGATGCTTTTGGTGTTGGCAAAACTGAGGCCCAATCCATACCCATCAAGCCCATTAGCACTTACAAAGGAAAACCGGCGGTGTTCTTCTCAAAGGAAGAAATTGCCATCATGGCTGAACCATTCAAACTTTCACTGGTTGGTAAATTTTCATATGGACGTCCATCTATGGAAGTGATTCGCAATTTCTTTGTTGCTCTAGGGTTAAAAGGTAAAGCCCAAGTTTCTTTACTAGATAACCGGCATGTTCTTATCCTCTTAAGACTTGAAGAGGATTATACTCAATTATGGGTTCGACAAACTTGGTATATTCAAGGATATACAATGAGGTTATTCAAATGGACTCCTGATTTTCGTTACTCTAAAGAATCCCCAATTGTGCCAGTTTGGGTATCTCTTCCCCAACTTCCTATTCACTTAATTCAGTGTAAGACTGCCTTATTCTCTATAGCTGCTACGGTTGGTAAGCCATTATGCATTGATCATGCTACTGCTTCCCTTAATCGACCTAATGTTGCAAGAATTTTAGTGAAATGTGATGTTTCTAAACTTTTCATTAAAGAAGTCTGGGTGGGTGATGGTGACTCTAGTTTTTGGCAAGAGATTTTGATAGAAAAAGTCCCTAAGTATTGCATTTCTTGCAAGCACTTGGGGCACACTTATACTGAATATTTCATTGCTAATCCTACACTTCGTGAAAAAGCTTCAGGGGTGAGCTCTAAAACAGATAAAGTGCAATTGGACAAGGGGAAGAAAGTTATGATTTCTGAGGATAATCCTAGTAGTTCACACAGATATGTTGCTAAGCAGAGTATTTCTGAGGCTCCAGCTCACCTTGTTTCTGTTATCCCTGTGGTTGAGGCTACTTCTACTAGCCCCTCTCCCTTGCCCCTGGAGTCGAGTCAGGTTGGAGTCATTCCAGCAATTCCACATTCTACTACTCCTTTTATTGATATTCTGGATCCTCCTCTGGCCCAGGTATGCTGTGCTAATGTCATTACTGTTCAAAATTTGGATACTATATCTCCTTTTGCAGCTCTTATTCCTGCCCCAGCAATTGCGCCTATGCCTGTTATTGCTCCATCCTTGGGATTGGATTGTACTACTGTTGCTACAGTTGAACAAATTGAAGTTGCTACTAATTTACAGTCCAATGACATTCCTAGCAATGATACTATCCCTGCCCACCATATTGGTTCTTCTCACTCTGCCGATGATACTTCCTCAGAGGATGATGTTTGTGGTATAGACGACCGATATGCCTCAGATCCTGCTGTACTACGTGTTGATTCATTTAGTGACAACCAACCCGCTAATCAAGGAACAGGTTCTTCTAATGCTACAAGTGGTGGTAAAAAAGATGATGGTTATCAGATGGTTCTCAGAAGTAAAAAAGGGGGCAAGAAAGGAAATAGCCCTCAAGTTTCTGTCATTGGCAAATCAGCACAAGCTCCGTCCCGTAGGGGCCCAAGCAAGTCCAAATGATTAAGTCCCTTATTTGGAATATTAAGGGGATGGGTCAGGCCTCCTCAGTTCGACGCCTTAAGAAGATCATTCGAACTCATCACTTGCAGCTGCTTGGTATATTAGAGCCCTTTCTTACTGCAAATAAAATTAACTCCCTTAGAATTAAGCTGGGTATGGATTATGCCTTTGCATCAAGCTCTGGGAAGATTTGGCTTTTTTGGTCTCAGCCTTTTGAAGTTCAGGTTCTCCACGATATGGGACAGGTTGTTCACTATAAAGTTGCTCATTCATCTCTTCCTGAGCCAGTGTTCATTTCCTATGTTTATGCAAAATGCTCAGCTCCTCTGCGTATGGAACTCTGGAATGCTTTGTTGTCTTTTTTTTGCAGAAGCCAATGGAGCATGGCTAGTGGGTGGTGACTTTAATGTGGTTCAGCAGCACTCTGAGGTGGTAGGGGATCACCCTTAGATTCAGTCAGCTATTGATGACTTTAATATGGCTCTTATGAGATGTGGGTTAGAAGATGCAGGGTACGAGGGAACTCCTTACACTTGGGCTAATGGTTTCACTTGGCATAGATTGGATAGAATTGTGGTGAACCATCAGTGGGGTACGAGATTTTTGGTGTTTAAGGTTTCTCACCTTAATCGTGCTAGATCAGACCATTCTCCTTTGCTTTTCTCTGGTGATCTGGGGCTAGCTCATGGTCCTAGTCGGTTCAAATTTCTTCACACTTGGCTAAAGCACCCTAGTTTCTTGGATGCCATAAAACAGTGTTGGCAGAATCCTGTTTTCTCTCATGGTATGATTGCTTTTCAACAGAAGCTTATCTGACTCAAACACTTTCTCAAGCACTGGAACAAAGAAAAATTTGGTAATGTTTTTAATAAAGTTATTGAGGTTGAGCAGGAAGTGAAAAATAGAGAGATGCTTTATGATGCTTCGGGCTCTGAACAGGATAAAGCTAATTTACATTTAGCTAAAGCTCATTTGTTTAATACTTTATCTCGGGAGGAGTCTTTTTTGAGACAACAGTCTCGAATCAAATGGCTGCAGGAGGGTGATGCTAATTCCCGATTCTTTCATGCCATGGTGCGAAAAAAACACCATGTTTTATCCATTCATAGAGTTCAGAGAAAGGATGGTACCTGGATCTCAGATGTTGATGGTTTGGCCACTTCTGTTGTGTCCTATTTCCAGTCTTTATTATCTGGTGATGTTTTGCCTATTAAGAATTTGGAGTTTGATTTTATTCCCTCCCTAGTGACTGATGAGGATAATGAGGTTCTGTGTGATATTCCTTCTTGTGAGAAAGTCAAAGCAGCTGTTTTTTTTATTGATCCAGATAGCTCCCCTGGACCTAACGATTTTTGTAGTAGATTTTATCAGGCGTGTTGGGACATTACAGGCAGTGATCTTCACGAGGCTGTGGTGGATTATTTTCAGGGCTCGGGTATGCCCCGAGGTTTTCTGAGTACTCTGCTTATCCTTCTACCTAAGAATGACTCTCCTACTTCTTGGGCAGACTTTAGACCCATCAGTCTGTCTAATGTCAGTAATAAAGTACTCACGAAGCTTTTGGTATCACAGCTTGCTCAACTTTTACCTCGAATCATTTCCCTTTCTTAGAGTGGTTTGTTCCGGGCTGGGTGATTCATGATAATATTTTATTAGTCCAAGAACTGGTACATGATTTGAATTAGATATGGCTAAGGCATACGGCCGTATGTCATGGCCTTTTATCCTTCAGATGCTTCGTGCCTTTGGGTTTTCAGACCGATGGATTTCTTTGATTCAGCGAGCCATTTTGGGCCCTTGGTTTTCAGTTATGGTAAATGGTGTTGCTATAGGATTCTTTCAGTCTCAGAGGGGTTTACGCCAAAGTGATCCCATTTCTCTGACTCTCTTTATTATTGCGGTAGAATTTCTTTCTAAGAGCTTAGATTTGGTGGTCTCTCAGTATCCCTCCATTGCTTATTCTACTGCTGTTCCCATCACTATCACCCACTTGAGCTTTACTGATGATATAATTATATTTACTAATGGGAGTCATTCCAGTCTCAGTCATATTATGGGAGTACTAAATAATTATGAGGCTATTTCTGGTCAGTTGGTAAGCCAACTCAAGAGCCGGTTTTACGTTGGATGCTCCACATCTGGTTCTTACAGGAATATCATCCATTCAGTTACTGGCTTTCAAAGGGGTGAACTCCCGTTTACGTATCTTGGATGTCCTATCTATCTCGGCAATCTCAAATTACTTTCTTTGATGAATTAGTTCAGAAAGTTAGGGAAAAGATATCGGGTTGGGCTAACTGACTACTTTCTTTTGGAGGCAAGTTGGTTCTGATACGTCATGTACTTTCTACTATGCCCATTTATTTGTTTCATACCTTGAGACCCCCTTCGGATGTCTTCCATCAGTTAGAGAGATTATTTACCAAGTTCCTTTGGGGTGACTCTGTTACTTCAAGGAAGATTCATTGGTGCAATTGGGACTCTGTGTGCTATCATGTTGCCGAAGGCAGCATTAGAGTTAGATCTTTTGAGGATGTTGCCTCTGCTTGTGAAGTGAAACTATGGTGGCGATTCAGAGCTCAAAATTCATTATGGGCCTTGTTCATGAAGGCCAAATACTGTCAAGGACTTCATCCAAGTACAGTGCCGTTTTCTTATCCTGCTTCCCCTCTTTGGAGACGATTATGTGCTGCTCGGGCTGTGGCTGAGCCATTAGTGAGGTGGTTGGTTAGTTCTGGGGATGTCAGCTTCGGGCATAATTGCTGGGTGGGGTCCCAGCCGTTATCCACAATAAATCCAGGGGCTGCTATATCTGAACCTATATCCTCTTATTGGGTTGATTCAGGTTGGGATAGGGACCGGATTCTTGCAGTTCTTCCTCCCTATATCGCTAATCAGATATTCCAGATCCCAATTAACCAGTCAGGGCCTGATGTTATTAGATGGAGTCTCACTGTTGATGGCTTATTTTCTTTGCGCTCAGCGTGGAATTATGTGCGGAAGTCCACTCCTATGCGATCCATTTTTTCCTTCATTTGGCAGAGGCATATCCCCCTTCAGATTTCATTCTTTATGTGGAGATTGGTGCACTCATTCTTTATGTGGAGATTGGTGCATTCTTACTTGGCCCTGGATGACTCTTTTATGCGCCGTGGCTATAATATGGTCTCTCGATGTATCTGTGGAGGTTCAATTGAGACGCATCGTCATTTATTTTTAGAATGCCCTCTCACTTGGCAGGTATGGCAGTTTTTCTTCCGTATGTTTGGGCTTCACTACCATGAGTTCTCTTCTCCCTCTGCGATGCTATCACATTGGCGACATTTCTCCCCTTCGCCAAACCACATACGAATTTTGGTGGTTTGTTATATATTCTGGCACATTTGGAAGGCTCGGAATACTCATAGATTTGAGGCCTCCTCTTTTCATCCTATGAGGGTTATTCATCACATTCTATCAAACTTGCATCTTTTGGGTATTGCATCTTTTAAAGCTTAATGTAGATGGTTGCTCTCGGGGAAATCCTGGTCCTTCTGCTGCAGGAGGTATTATTCGGGACCACTCTGGTAAGGTCCTTGGTGCTTTTGGTTGTTTCTTGGATCATCAGCATATTATTTACGCTGAGCTAAAGGCTCTTTTGATGGGCTTGGAGATGGCACTTTCATTAGGGATTTCTTCGTTGATTGTAGAGTCTGATTCTGCCACCATTATCTCTTGGGCCACTTCGACTAGTTCTTGTTGCTGGGAATTTACATACATTCTGGCTAGGATTCGACTTCTCATAGCCTCGGCTTCCATTCAGCTCCCTCATATTTATAGGGAAGCCAATCAAGCAGCGGACTTTATGGCTAATTGGGCATGTACTCACCAGCAGGATCAGCGATTCTTCTCACAGCAAGATCTTCCTCGAGCTGTACTTGGTTGCTTATCTTTGGATGCAGATGGCACTCCTCACATTAGGACTTAGTCTTTTTTATTTTCTATTGCTTGGGAAGTCAGGTCCATGCCCCCTTCCCTTTTTATGTTTTGTGGTGAGTCACCACAATTTTGATTTCCTTTACTTTACTATTTTCATTTACGGTTGTAATGTGGTGAGTCACCGCACCTTTAGGCTTTTTGATTGTTGAATCTGATTCTGCCACCATTATCTCTTGGGCTACTTTTACTAGTTCTTGTTGTTGGGAATATACATACATTCTGGCTAGGATTCGGTTACTTATAGCATCTGCTTCTATTCAGCTTCATCGCATTTACAGAGAAGCCAATCAGGCAGCGGACTTTTTGGCTAATTGGGCATACACTCACCAGCAAGATCAGCGATTCTTTTCATAGCAAGACTTTCCTAGAGCTATTAATGGTTGCTTATGATTGGATGCAGATGGCACTCCTCACATTAGGACTTAGTCTTGTTATTTTTTATTGCTTGGGAGGTCAGGTCCATGCCCCCCTCCTTTTTTATGTTTTGTGGTGAGTCACCACAATTTTGATTTCCTTTACTTTACTATTTTCGTTTACGGTTGTAATGTGGTGAGTCACCACACCTTTAGGCTTTTTGCTTACATTTTCCCTTTGCTGTTATTAGAGGTCAGGTTCAGGTCCCTCTCCTTCTTATACTTTTTCCATTTTATTAATAAACTGGTAGGGGTCCCTGCCAAACCCCCTCTCCCGTTAAGGAGGCTTTTGCTAAAAAAAAAAACCTTAAGCCTTAAAACCCAAAACCCAAAGCCCTAAGCCCTAAGCCCTAACCCTAAGCCCTAAAACCCTAAACCCTAAAATCCTGAACCCTAAACCCTAAACCCTAAACCCATAAACCCATTATTTATGTGGAGCTAGTAGATCTATTGGCTGGATTGGAGATGGCACTTTCACTTGGATACTCTTCTCTTATTGTTGAGTCAGATTCTGCTACAGTTACATCTTGAGCTACTTCTTTTAGCTTTTGTAGTTGGGACTACACTTATCTGTTGGCTAGGATTTGAGTTCTTTGCAACTCGGCTTCTATACAACTACATCACGTTTACAGGGAAGCGAATCAGGCTGCTGACTTCATGGCTAATTGGGCATGCACTACCCAATAGGATCATAAATTCTCTGCTACGAGGGACCTTCCTCGAGCCATTCATGGAATTCTTGCTTTGGATGCAGATGGCACACCTCATATTAGGACTTAGTTGTTTCATTTTTCTTTTGCTTGGGAGGTCAGGTTTATGTCCCCCTCCCGCCCTATGTAGTGTGGTGAGTCACCACAACTTTATTTACTTTTCTTTTAGCAGTAGCACTCATGTTTGTATTGCGGTGAGTCACCGCTTTTCTAGGCTTTTTGATTATTGCTTTCCTAAACTGTTGCTGGAGGTAAGGTTTATGTCCCCCTCCTTTATGTACTTTCTTTTTATTATTAATTAATTGGTAGGGGTCCCTGCCTAACCCCCCTCCCACTAAGGAGGCTTTTATTAAAAAAAAAAAACCCTAAACCCTAAATCCTAAACCCTAAACCCCAAGCCCTAAATCTCAAATCTCAAGCCCTAAATCCCAAACCCCAAACCCTAAACCACTCTCTCTTTAAAACTTTTTCTGTCAATTTTTTCACGATTTCTTTTATTTTTCGGCGTCGGCTACTCTTTTCTGGCGATACCACCGGCCATTCTTGTCCGCCAACATTGAGACCTCCATGCTTGGAATTTATTTTGGCCTTTTTCGGTGATTTGCGGCCTTTATGGCTACGGGTGAAGACCTTGAACAGCTGCCACCTTCTTCCAATGGGTTTTTCGACCAGCCTTGGTGTGATGGAAGCCCTAACGCTACTGCCCCTTTGCCGTCCAAGCCTTCTATGGTGTTTTCCACTGATCTTTTGGCCTCTGCAGGTGTAAGTTTTAACGTGAGAGCTCATCCGTCTTCCATGGCTAAACATTTTCAAGGTTTGAAGAGCCCTTCCATGGCACCTTTTGGTGATGGAATTAGTTCATCTACCTCTGCCGAGATCAAGACTAAAACTACCGCAACACTCAAAGCTTTTTACAAGCTTCCAAGTTCCGTTCAAATGGAGGTTTCTACTATTATTGCCACTAAACATAACCCTAGCCTCGCCGAAATTCCTAAACCTTCTGTTTCACATGTTTTTTTCAACCAAAACAGTCCACAATTCGATCTCAACCATCCTAGTTCTTCAAATCCTGAAATTCTAGCCGTTTTCATTACTCCGGGGACTTACCCGCCGGTCGGCTTCCCTCTTGCCAGCGCCGGCATAGCTACCGTGGCCGCCGGTACCCTTCAACAACCGCCACCCTTCACTTGCCCAGTCGCCACTCTCCAATACCCTAACCCTAATCTTCTTTCATCTCTTCAAAACCCTAGTGTCCAACTTTGCCAAATTACCCTTAATGAAATCCCCAATCCCTTAAACCCTAATCTCCCAATTTCCCAACCTTCAATTTTAAACCCTAGTTCCCAATCCGATACCCTTACTTCCCAGAACCCTAAATTGCCTATTACTACCCAAAATCCCCAATCCAATCACCCTATTTCCCAATCTCAAACCCTAATTTCACAAATTCCTATTTTACCAATTTAAAACCCTAATTCCCTATCCCAAACCCTAATTTCCCAAATTGGCACTCCCTATTTGCCAATCCCCA
>JAVXUM010008355.1:0-10296 GCA_035590655.1 Pouteria glomerata | reverse complement strand
TTGTAGGTTTCTAATCCCCTGTTTCTTATGAGTATATCAATTTAAATTGCACACACTTAACAATCTTGTGGACATCAAACTTTGTTTTGACTTCTTCCTTCTATATGAAGCCTTACTTAAACTAAAACCTTTAGGCTTGTACCTTGAGTTCTAATTTACACACTTAATCTTTGTCAAACAATTAAAATACCTCTGTCCCTTACGTTTTTGTTGGATCTTGTTATACCAATTGGGTGGGTTAATACCAAAAGAACAAGAAAAGATTTGGTGAGGTCTTTATTGATGTGCCATAGGATTTAGATGTGACATAGGATATAATTGTTATAAGAGCTTCATGCACTCCTTCCAATCTGGTTTTTCATGTATCTATGTTGGAGGCCTTTTAACCACTCATATATTAAGTTCTTGTGTTCTATTTACATCATGGTGCTATGATATGGTCTTTTTTCTCCTCTTTCCCACCTTCATTTTATTAATATCTTGGTAATTTTTTTTTTCCTGATATTTAGTTATTTATGTATTGTTTACCCCATTGTGCTCTAGGATCTTTACTAGTGGAAGTATCTATAAAATTTGTGATTTACCGTTTGTGAATGACTAGCATGCAAACAATGATATCCCTTGTCTCACTTCTATTTTCATATTTTTGTGGCTTCATTTCTTCTTTTCTTCTCCCCCCTCCCCACCTTTTTTTAGTTATTTTATGTGACTCCAACTTTTCTTTTTAGCTATAAAATTGATATAACAGTTATAGCAGAATAACTGTCAAATATTTCGTTAAATGATGTTTCATAATATCTTTTCAGCTTAAGCTTTTAATTTGTTCACATTATGATTTTGATCCCAAAGTAAACAAAATAGTCAAATTTCTTCTTCCTATATTTTTTAAATGCTTTGTTTTATGTGACTCCAATCCTTCCTTTTTACTTCTACTTTTGTCAACTTTCCTCTTTAGCTCTAAAACATGAAGTAGCATGTCATTGTTTATAACAATTATAGCATATCACATATTTCGTTAAAATGATGTTTTATAATTCTTTCCAAACGATCGCTTTTAATTTGATCATATAAAGCTTTATGAAGAGAATTATTTTTCTTTGACAACAGTGTTTGCTTTGTTGGGAGTATTACTATTCTCAAATTTTAGATTTTTTCCTCTGTATATCTCTCTCTTCTGGTTGCCTTTGTTTCTCACTTAATAGTCTTTGCCTAAAATACAAACACATGCACAAGCACAGGCAAAGATATGTAAGTGCAAATTGTATCTAAAGCTTAGTCTGTGTACTTTAATTTGATGCAATTTCTTATCCCATTATTTACTATGTACTAATTATGAAATGTTGAAAGATCAAGCTTCAGTTATTTCATAAGCAAGCAAGATGGTTGAGTCACTAAAATTTTTACATGTTCAAGTAATTAATTTACTTATGTAAAGGTTAGATTGCTAGTTTAGTGTATTGAACTACTTTCTAGGAAGTATATTTGGTTTCTTTTGCTCAAGCTTGCTTGAAATTTTTCTACACCCATCTTTGTGATACGGTGAAATATAAATTTGGGAACCTACTGTGGGGAAACACTATCTATGATTTTAACGGATTATATTCAAGGATACGTATTCTTAGCGAGGATATTTTTTTTTGGTTTCTTTTGTCTTTTTTTTTTGGAAGTGTTTGTCATGCATTTTTATGCTTTGATTTTACAGCTTTATGTGCTATTTTGTGAAAACAAAAAATAAAAAAAGAAATAAAAAGAAAAGAAAAATTACATGTTGAATATCTGCTTCTCATTATGTGTTCCATATTATTTTAAAATTTATTTGGTTAGATCCATGATGTTTTGCATCCTCATTTTATATTGCACGGGCATTTATGGTGCAAGTAGTTATATGTATGCAGGATTATTAATTCCTACATGTTAGAGGAATTATTTTATTGTATTTCCAATTTATAGTAGTGCCATTTCACCATTGACTGAAGACTTAATATCAGTCGTTAAATCATGAATCGAAATTTTGTTTTAATATAGTGTTCGGTTGGTTAGGAATTGAAAATGAAAATATTTCATAAATATTTTGAAGTTATATTACTATTTTTATTAAGTATCAAATGAAAATTAATAATTATAGTTTAGTGTTAATAATATTTATAAAATATTCAAATTGTGTGAGGTCTATCTGTATCAATATTCAAATTTTATGAGGTATACCCATATTAGTCATATATTTAGGAGAAATTGATGTAATTTATATTTTTTAATAATAATTTAGTACAAGATAAAATGCTAGATAAAAAATTATTTTTGTTTGACAAATATTAAAGTGGTACCCTATTCGTGAATATACCAAACATGCAATAAAGGAGTGTTTTACTATCTTACAATTATTTTGATCTACAAATTTAGATGTATGATCTCTAGGACATAGAAGATTACTTTTCTTCTACTGTGAAAATTTATCACAAAATGAACTAATAAATTAACATCTTGCACTTTACTTTTTCATTTATTAGTATTGCTACGGTTTTTAGCCTTTGGAGTCCAAGTATAATTAGTTCCCGTTGAAACATTTTACTGTATTTCAAAGTATCTATTAGGTGATCCATATAAAAAGAAAGGTACCTATCATCTAGACAATGTTACATTCCTAGATTAGAAGTATGCATAATTTGTCCCCATTATCACATTCTATATTGTATCAAATATATTTTCCTTGGTATGTTAAATTTGTTTTTTAGGCATATATAATTTTGTGTGTGTGACAGATGGGTTCTGGTTTTCATGATCCCATGATAAACGTTTAAACTTAGAATACCCTTTTTATTTAACAAATGTTACTAAATGTATAATTATTATTGTATATTTTATTTTAAAAAATGTTAATTCTAGAATAATGCGTAGAGTTGTTATGGACTTCAACTTGATCAAAATTACATGATGATTTCGCATTAATTTTGTGGACAGTTTGTTTAGTAATCCTGTAGAATGTAAAGATATAATCCGTGCCAACATATAAAGGCGACACCCAATTGGGGGAAGCTTTGTCAAAATTTCTATTCTCTCCAAAATGGCCATTTTGGATTTCATTTGCAGGATAATGTCATTATCATATCAAACCTCAAGTGAAAGAATCTTGTGCTGCAATTGCACTTAAGGTTGAGCTCACACTCTTTTGTCCTACTTTCACACCCCATCTTCCTGCTTCAAAATAAATAGAAGCGTTCAAATGGCTTGTAGCTAATCCCAATGTTCAAAAAACTATCTGGCAAGTTGATATCAGACCTTCTTCTTGTTATTATAATTGCAGCATGTGGTGGCATTGCATTTGCTTGTGGTGGACAGCTGTTTGGTATTTGTAGAATGAATATTTCTTCTTGATTCCCCTTTCGTTTTCTTTGTTTCTGCTTTTCTGGGGTAGGGTCCGTGTGAATGATACATCATTTAGATTTACTTGATATTTCTATATGTGTATTATTTAGCTAACCTTAACGATCACTACTTTTACCTTGGAGTGTTTTGTGTCTTCAAAGTTTTGCAAGTTATTACTAGATATTCATCTTTCTTTATGTTGGGTACAAGTTCTTTTTGCTTGATCCTCACTCAATCATGATGACATCCTTATACTGACACAAAGTCTAAAATTTTTCAGTTCAACAATTCTGACTCTTCTATACAAGAAAGGGCCAAAGCATCGGAAGTTGTCTAGGTTAAATTAGTCTAATAAATACATCGGATAATTCCAAACTACCATTTTTAAAGATTTACTCTATTTGGATTTAAGGATATTCTCCTTCCTTATTTGTTAGAGTAACTTCACCATGTTTAGATCATAAAACAATAACACTAAATTTTTCTTTTTTCCTTTGAAAGGTATTTATTTTAAAAGAAAAACCGTTATATTGGTTATTAAAATTTTCTGTTATGCATGCTTATTATTTAAAATCCCCTTTTATGAAGCTCATGGGAATTAGTTCAATCAATCAACCATAAGTCAAATGATCTTTGGGTCAAACTGATAAAGAATGGCAGGTATTGTGACATTTTTTTTTATTTGTTTTCTATGAGGTAACCCCATTGAAAAAAAAATGCCCTCTAATCTAATGCAGAGATAGATAAAATCTTCCACTTTATGACAAATCCCTAGGTATAAAGTTTTGACAGTAAATAGATGATGACAGTCACACCTATCTACCAAACACTTTGCTCAAATCCATGATGCTCCGATCAATTAGAAGACCCTTCACAACCACGAGGTAACGTCTTGCACACCTTAATAGACACACGGGAAATTACACACTGACATAGTGACATCAAACACCTTCACCGACACTAGTGAAAAACCTTGAACTTGTAAAATCATATGTTTCATGACTAATTGTTTGACAAAAATCTTCTTTGATGCTCTTTTGTATTCGTGATTTATTCTATCTAGAACTCTAGAAAACCTTATCCTTGTAGGAAACAAAATCTTAGTTTAAAGAATCGTAATAGGAAATTGAAAAGAATTCCCATCAAATATCTAGTGACGGTTTTAGTTATACGAGATAAACTTTAAACAGGATGATTTGATGAATGAAGATGTATTTAATTAGTCACATCGTGAAGTTGTTTATAAAGTTCTCTGAAGAGAATTATTTTTAATTGACATCTTTGTTTGCTTTGTTAGGAACATTACTATTATCAAATTTCAGACATTTCTCCTCTATATATCTCTCTCCCTTGCTCGCTCTATTTCTCATTTATGAGTCCTTGCCTTAAAATACACATGCATGCACAAGCAGAAGCAATTTTATACAATTTCTTATCTCATTATTTTCCATGCATTGATTATGAAATGTGGGAAGATCAAGTTTCAGCTATTTCACAAGCAAGCAAGATGGTCGAGTCACTAAAGTTTTTACCTATTCAGGTAATTTACTTATATAAAGGTTAGATTGCTAGTATAGGATAGTGGCTTATCTTACATGATGCAGCTGGATCTCATAAAAGTTTGACATATTTTATGGTTGCTTTTTGCTTCCCCTATTGAGGCTTGATTCAACATTTACAAATCTTAGTATGATTTTAGTTTTTGGAAAGCCTTTGATGACCAGAGTCACAAGAAAGGGTAATCTTACTTATTTTGCATTTTTGTATTCTTTTGGATGTTTCCTCACTAGTTGGTTAATTGCTTAAATTGTCTAATCCATTCATTTAATTTCAGATATTTGTCCTCTATATATCTCTCTTCTTTGCTCCCTTTGTTTGTCACTTATTAGTCCTTGCCTTAAAATACACACACATGCACAAGCACAAGCACAAGCACAAGCAATTTGATGTAATTTCTTATCTCATTATTTACCATGCACTGATTTTGAAATGTGGGAAGATCAAGCTTCAGCTATTTCACAAGCAAGCAAGATGGTTGAGTCAGTAAAGTTTTTACCTGTTCAGGTAATTTACGTATATAAAGGTCAGACTGCTAATCTAGTATAGTGGCTCATCTTACATGATGGCTTGATTGAGCTTAGATGGTCTAAAAACCTTATATGTTACAGCCTCGTAAGGCCAAGAACTTGTTGAGAGGTGGCTGGATCAAATAAAGGTTTGACATATTTTATGGTTGCTTTTTGCTTCCCCTACCGAGGCTTGATTCAACATTTACAAATCTTGCTATGATTTTTTTTCTATTTTTTTGGGAAAGCCTTTGATGACTAGAATCACAAGAAAGGGTAATCTTACTTATTTTGCATTTTTGTATTCTATTGGATGTTTTCTACTGGTTGGTTAATTGCTTGAATTGTCTAATCCATTCATCTGGACACTAATTTTATTTCCAAGTGGTGATTTTTTTTTTTTCCATATTAGACTATTTTAGACATCAATATGAAAACATGTTTCCAAAGTCATCATTTTAACTTTTGCTTGATCTGGCCAACTCGTTATTCACTTATTTTATGTTTTTCCTTGCAGCCAAATTTGTAGTCCAGAATACAAAAAGAAAGTGCAAAATCTGAACATTTTTGGAAATTGTTAAGTAGAAAATCTGAATACCCCAGCTAGAAGATTGGAAGAGAAGCTGAAAGTGACCCTCACTTATTCTCATGCACTTTCACAAAAAGGTGAAAGCAATGATAATGCTCTATTCCATTCATTTGACTTTCACTCTTATGCCTAATGGAAGTTGACTATGAATTGCAGAAGAACATTGGGCGAAGAGGAAGGTGCAACTTAAGAAACATACTGCTTCTAAGATAAAAATCATTAGTTGAGGTGGTAAAGTCAGGTTGCAGTAGCATTTACATACGTTTTTTTTTTCTCTCTTTTTTGGGATGTATGTTCTTCACTAAGCCAGCTTTGATATATTTCCGTACTTTTGCTTTTGTATACTCATTGTTTAATTGGGATTTATGCTTTCTAGGAGGAATCTTACTGCATACTTGCAATTCTTCATTTATATGTCCTCAATGGTTAACTGGATATCTAGGTTGCAATTTTATCATCAATTAGTATGTTGATATTGGTTTTCTTTCTTTCTTTTTTTTTTTTGAAAGGTAAAAGAAATATATTAAATAATAAAGATAAATACAAAATCTTAGGGGCATACCCCCATATTTACATTCCATGTTAAAGATCTACGAGCTTAATACGGGTCCAACACTAATATATGCCTCAACGATCCCTCAAAGTGTACTAGCCTCAAAAATCAGACTAATAGAATCAATTTGCTTGAAAAAACCTAAGAGAAAATTAGTTCAAGAACATTGCAGCGCATTGAACATGGAGTCTTAAAGATGTTCTTCAAAACGTTCTTTAAAATAATAGTCTTCACGCTTCGTAGCAGAATGAATAATCCATACTTTAATAAATTTGCAAATCTACGACCGGGTATCCAACTCCTCAAATATTGCAGCTCGCGGCACTTCACGAATCGAAAAGCTAACATCCTGAAGCAAACCAGCCCAGCACAACACACAACCTACCTACCCATTCCTCCCATGCTACCACTTTTATTGCCAAAAAAGCACAATGCAGTAGTAGACTTCAAAAACCCATGTAGTCCAAGCCATTTAAATGTCATCAGAAGCACCACAACATGTTAATTTAGGTAGACAACACACGAGCAGGCACACTAAAACAATAAAAAATGAACTGGAACAGACCCCTTCGATAACTTACTAAGTACGATAGCACCTTCTTAAGTCTTTCAGCTAGAATATTAGTAATACATTTATAAATTGTATTACAACATGAAATAAGCCTAAAGTCCTTAAACTTGGATGCATTAGGGACCTTAGGAATAAGGGTAATCACTATGGTATTAGACTCCTTCAACAGATTAATAGAAGTAAAGAACTCACAAATAGCTTTAGTAATATCATTCCCAATAATACTCCAAGCACTTCAGAAAAAACAAGCATTAAACCCATCTGGTCCCGATGCTTTGTTAGGGTGTAAGCTAAACATAGAAGTTCTTACCTCGTCCTTCGCAACCTCAGCACTTAACATATTACATTGGATTTCATCTAAAGATCTCCTAGAAAATTCTCCCAATAAGGCATTAGCTCCATACAAAATAGAAGACTTAGTACCCAACAGATTTTGTAGAATCTAGCCACCATGCCTTTAATCTTCCCCTGATCCTTAACTACATTACCAATATTATCTTGAAAGCAAATTAACTTGTTGATGTTAAACCCATTTTTGATGGAGTTGAAGAAGAATCGAGTGTTTTGATCCCATTCCTTGAGCCACTGCACTCTACTTTTTTGCTTGGCTACACTTAATTGATGTTAAATCTATTTTTGATGGAGTTGAAGAAGAATTGAGTGTTTTGATCCCCTTCTTTGTGCCTCTGCACTCTACTTTTTAGCTTGGCTACACTTAACTTTACTTTTCTACTTTTCTTTGTAGGCAAGGCAATAATTTGTTGTAAATCAAGGAAAATTTAATAATTGACATGCTTCTTTTTGGAGTTGGATCAAGGCTTTGTTGAAACAACAAACTTTATATTATTTCTTACGATATTAAATGGAATTGGGAGCTTGAATCCAATTTGAGCATGTGTTCTCACGTAACTCTTAGCTTACTTGGAGAGGCTTAGTTTGTTAGAAGGGAATGGAATGGTAGTGGGACGAGAATAGAATAAAATGCATATACCATTGCCATGTTGGTGTACTGACATGAAAAACATGAGAATGGAAGCATTCCCATTCCCATTCCCATAGTTTGGTTACACATTTTAAATATGGTACAATGGAATGAGATGTAATAAAAAAATTACTAACATCAATTTTTTGGAAGTCACTGAAAAATATAGTGTCTAATAATAAGCAACAATGCAATGAAGTATAGTATGTATCCAACTGATACACATTACTCTCTTGCACTATTAGTAAGCTTGAAGGTGTGCAAAAATAAAAAAATGTTTTAGATTCCTAATCCAATAGTTCTTAGGTTTTTTAGTCTAAAACAATCTAAAACCCCGTATAACCCTGAACTGCGTAATGATACTAGAAAGCAACTTGATCAATCGAATAACAAAAAAGGTTTATATATGGATATTAAAACCACAACAGGTTCAGTTAATAGGAAGATTACATCTCAATAATCTCAATCAATTTGCAACTAAGTATATGGAATTACAAGGCAGAGTTTTAGGGGCTGAGAGAGACGCACAGAGAGAGAGTACTTGGGAAATGTTGATGAAGAGCCAACGGAACTTGGGTGCAAGCCAACTTGTTTCTTGAGCTGAATGGTAATGGATTTGCTAAGAGTCTTCATTGTGAGGGTCTTACTAACATTTTTTAATAGTCTTCCCTTGTGTAGGTTGTTAAAAGTAATAATTTGATAAGTCCAAAGTCGAATCTTCAAGGAATGGGGTTTCAAACTAGTTTCTTGATTTTTGGTAAATTGATTGTTAATAGTGTTAGCATTGAGATCCGAAAGATTGCCAGGTGAAATTGCTTCAAATACATAAATTGCCTTTGTGGAGAGGTGTTAAATATTGAATGCGTTTTTAGTGACAAATGAGGCGGTGATTCAAGATTGGGAAGTTATAAATTTTGAGTGATTTGTAAATTGATATTGAAAACATAATGATCATATCAAATAGGGTTGCTTAATTTGTCTTTTTTTTTTTGGATGTTGTTTGTATTGAAAGATTGTTAACAGATTCGAAAGATTGTTAGGTGAAATTTTTTAAAATACATAAATTGCCTTTGTGGAGGGATGTTAATTATTGAATGCATTTTTAGTGACAAATGAAGTGGTGATTCAAGATTGAAAAGTTATGAACTTGGGGTTATTTGTAAATTGACACTGAAAAATATTATGATTATATCAATTAGGTTGATTAATTTATCTTTCGAAGAGGTTGGGGTTTGTATCAAAAGGTAAACGATGGATTTTCTGGCGTATTTCCATAGTGAAATTCTCACTTCTAGTTAATAGTTTTTCACTTAGGTTTTTTCAATTCTTCTAGGAAATTGAGTTGAGGATCATCTCTGAGCACTTCTATATATTTAATTCATGGAAATGTTTTGTAGGTTAGTTAAGAGGGTTGTTCAAGGCTTAGTTATTAATCTCATGCCGTATTAGTGGGTACATACTGCACTAGACAAAAGGTGGTAATTTAGTGTTTGCATTCTATACTAGTATTTGTGTCGACCAATATTTGTTAGTGTATGTCCCAACCGCAATCCTCGCCAGTTTTTGACATTAACAGTAATTTTTAAATTTTTAGTGCAGCCACTTAGTCAATTTGTTTCTCAAGATTGGTCCATATCTGTTTGCTTTGTGCATGGATGCAATTAACAAAGAAATTTGTTGCGGTAATATGCTAACGCTCTATGACTCTCTCTCTCTCCCCCTACACAATACAACACTGATGGATGGTGTCATGTACAAGGGGCTTATATTATTATTTTTCATTTTATTTGCTTTTTATTTAAATCTGGTTGCAAGAGATGACCTTCCTTTGGTTTTGTCTACTAACATGTTGACATACTTATCTCCGTTGGGCCTAATGTAGTCCTGCTTGGGGATGTTCTATGTGAAAGAAAAAAACAACAAAACAAAATTTGTTAACTCTGTGATTCCTTGTGAAAACCACTATTTGATTTTTCGCTCTATATTTTTTTGGAATTTCCTTTGGAATTTGGTTTGTTTAGGGTATATGACTTTTCACTGATGAGGGTTAGCTACTAAAGTTCGTTGGTTTATGATTTTTTTTTTTTAGAACCAGAAAATTCATTTAGTCTTTGTAAGGACTTGGCTTTATTGAACCATAAATTTATGCATTCACTAAATCTAGTGTATGCA
>JAVXUM010008326.1:0-10297 GCA_035590655.1 Pouteria glomerata | reverse complement strand
ACCCAGCCTTAATGAAAAATACAGACTTGGGGGAACATATTATAGAGATCTAGAGAGAGAGTATTTTATTCTTAAGGGTTTTCACGTTCTTTCTCTAGCTTTTCTTTGTATTCATTCTTTTCTGTGAGAGACAGAAAATTCACTTGTAGGGTTCATCGAGTGATTCGAGCAAGAGTAGCGAAAGAATTCCTATGAGTGAGTCGTAGAGAATCCGAGTAGAGTCTTGTAATTCGTTGATAGTGAAGATTCTGTAATTGAGGTTTTTCTCCCTATGAAAGGGTTTCCTCGTTATTTTCTTAGCGTGATTATTTTTTTACTTTGTGTGATTACTTGGTTTGGAGAATTTTTCATTCCCCTATGCATCAACAGGACTTTATGCATCATTCTCATCTGAATCTCCTGTCAAATCAATGATCTTCGGCTCCTCTGGATCCTTCTCCCCATCATCATCTTCCCCTAATGGCGGGCCCCTCTTCATGATCATGCTCAATTGCCAGATTAGGTCCCAGCACCCCACCAGGTCCTGGTACCCCATCAGGTGCCGGATCACCTATTAGCTCAAAGGCAGGTGGAGGAGCCAAAGCAAATGGCAACTGGGTAGGCTAGGATGTATAGGTCCTTCAACGGTAGCTGGTAAGTTAGAATGCCCTCTTGCACCATTATATCTACTAAGCCAGAGAAAGCATGGGGGTGTCTAATAGCTGTAACTGTCGTTGAGTAACTAATAATTCGAATATGGCCTTTTTGTGGGTAATTTCATTCTGATTGTGCCTTGACTCAAGCACCCAAAACATGACTGTATCACAAATATTTTGGTGAGCTAATTTTTGAGCTCGTACTCGAACAAGGTGCTGCTCTTGCAGATCTAGGTCAACTATTACCCCCTGACGCTGGAGTGTCCACTAAGACCACATTATCCATGGATTCGTCATTTTGCCCACTCAGTGCTGTGGATAATCACAGGAGGTCCAATGAATTCCCATTCAATTTCTTTAATTATTGTATTTAGCTTAAGGGGTCTAAACTAGTAATTTCCCTTATTCTACACAATTCTGTCTAATCTAAAAAAAATAATTTATATTAATGATGGTTTACATCTAGTAAATAAATAAATAAATTTCCTTAAATCCCTATTTTCTTTAATTTTTCCTTAAAATATCAATAAACTCAAAATTATAAAAATGTTCTTAAAATGGTCATTATAAGTGCACTTCCTTATATTGGAGTTTTCAAGCCTAAATAAAATTTCTGTGAAATTTTTAGAATTTTTTGAGGTCATTTGCTATTTTTTCCCTATTTTTCAATCAGTTTGATGGAAAAATTCATAAAAACTAGCACATGACTTGAAAAATCACGCAAGCTTTCATTTGGAAGAAATTGGGTGACTAGAGAGACCTACATGCACCCCACGCACCACCCTCCATGTGTGGGCATGGCACCCTGTCACTATTCACCTTCTTCCCTATGAGTCCTAGGCAATCCTACTTTTTTTTGTCCATTTTCCCCTTATTTTTCTACTATTTTAAGCAAAATTTGTGCCAAAATTGAAGCTCTTGGAAAGCCCAACACAACAAAACAAATTTCGTTCAGTTTCATGGTCATTTGGCGAGTCAAACCTAGCCTAGAAGTCTCGGGTATCACTTTGTTTCTATGCTAACTTTTCAACCATCGTTGTAGGGTGTGTTCTTCCTTCTTCCTACTAATAGAAACTCACATGCAAGTGTCCAAAGCACCTCATGAATACTCTTATAGTATAGTTTAAAGTTGGTTTCAAATTAAACAAAACAAAAGGATTTGGAAAAACCCCATGACAGCCCATGCAACCCCTATTTTCTTTCATGCCAAAATTTTCATGGCCATTCTTAATAGAGGGAAAAGGAAAAGAGACCAGCATACCTGCGTGGCTTTCCTTCCTATGTTTTTTCTGTCCCTTTTTTTTTTTTTTTTTTTTTTCCCTTCTTCTCTTACTTTCTTATTCCTTTCTTCGAGTAGCTGCCCTTAGTAGAAAAATAAAAGGCAACCTAGCCTTTTGGGGTTTGTTTCCCTCAGCTTCCTAAGGTGATGGAATAAACATATGAGACACCTATAGGCAGGTGTCTCACTTTACTGCACGATCAGTTTATTTATTTTTTTTTTGGGATATATATATTATTTTTTTTGTTTGAACCTGGGTCTTCACAATATCCATCACTACTCTCTTTCCCTTGTGTATTTTACTATTACTCGCCCATATATTACCTTTACAATTCATTTAGTGAGTCAGTTCATGATTGCTCCTGATTCTACTCATTATGTTATCGTGCTTCGCATCATTCGTTACGTCAAGGGTACCTTATTCCATGGTCTTCACTACTCTGCGTATTTTTATTTAGAGTTTCATGCGTATTCTGATGTTGATTGGATTGGAGATCCTACTAATCATTGATTTACCACTAGTTTTTGTTTCTTCCTTGGTTTTTTCCTTATTTCTTGGCGTAATAAGAAGTAATCTCTAGTTGCTCGCTCAAGCACTGAAGTCAAATACCGTGCCCTTACAGACACTACTTAGGAGCTTTTTCGGCTTTGCTAGTTACTTTCTGATATGGGTATTTCTTCCCCAAAGGATACCACTATGCACTGTGACAACCATAATGCTATTCAAATTGCTCATAATGATGTCTTTCATGATCGCACTAAACATATTAAACTTGATTGTCACTTTATCCGCCAATATGTTACATATGGCACTATTCATCTTCAAGCAATCTCTTTTGCAGATCAAACTGCAGACATTTTTTCCAATGGTCATTCTCCAGGACATTTTGTTAATTTTGTTTACAAACTCAAGCTGGTTAATTTTTTATCATCTTGAGTCTGAGAGGGATATTAATATATATCTATAATTTTTAGATTATTAGAATTTGAGTTGATAATTAGCATTAGAGTTTCAGAAGACTCATAGTACTAAAGTTTGTCTTCTATTTTATTTCTACTTTACATCTTTATAAATAGGGTTGGTATTTCATTGTACATACATAGATGAATATGCAAAATTTTCCCAGTTTCTTTCTTTTTTCTTAACAGGCTAATTGGGTTTGGCCACCAAGTGGATTACTTATGTGTAGTACCCTCTTCTATCAATAGAATATCATTCAATTGCGGTAGGTTGAAGGGAAAATTAATAAAAAAGAAATTTGGATTGAAAATTCTATTTTTAATGAATTAAAAAATTTGAAGTATATAAATTTTTACTCCATGTGCAAAGGCCTCACTCTCTTCATCTTTAATCGATCATTGTGAGACGTTTAATTAAGTTTATACCTCTTAATGGTGGAGTTTCCTTTGTCTCCAACGAAGGGTCATCTATACCTTCGTTGTGCTACTGTAAAGTAGGATTATTCAGAATTCATCGATTAAGTCTGAAGCAAAAATTGAACCTATAGCCTTGATATTGTACTCTTGACTTTTTCTTGCTCAGCCTTGGTTCATTGCTCCATAAGCTTCTCAACCTCCTTGTTATCTATTAATTTTGTGTGTTTGGTGGTGACCATTCTCGTTTAATTGTTAGCCAAACATTGCGTTTCGTGGACAATAACTATACAGACGTATAAATTTAAGTCCTTAAAGATCACACTAAGAATAAGGAGTTGTTTTTCTGGCTAAGTTTTTGGGAGAATCTTTATAAGGCAATGAGGTTATTATTTTAATTATTTCTCTGCATAAATACCCTTGGAGAAAAAATAGAATCTTAAAAATACAGTTCCCTATTTTTTTGTTTGCCCGCAATTCTTAGGATCCACTACTACAAAAATGCATAAATATTACAGTTTTTAAGGTCTCGTTTGGTAACATTTATATTTTCTATTTTTTTGCTTATATTTTCAAAATTTTATAAATTCGTAATAGAAATATATTTGTTAAATCTATTTGTGTTTTTCTGTTTTCAAAAAATGCAAATCTAAACAGAAAAATGTAAAAAAAAAAAAAAATGTATTTTCACTTTATTTTTTTGGTTCTATTGCAAATATTTTGTCAATTTTAAAACTTTGTCTATTTTTGTTATATTATATTAGAATAAATTATTTTATTCAAATATTTCATTAAAATAAATTATTTTAATAAATAGAATAATTAAATTAAATTAATTAAATTAATTTTAAAAATTAATGTGTAATACATATTATTAAATTATTTTTAATAAACAATAAAAGAAATTTAATTTAATTTAATATATTAATAAATTTAATTTACTTTAATAATTAATTATTATTAAATTATTTTAAATAAATATCATAATTAATTAAATAATTTTGAATTAAATAATTTTTAATAAATAGTTTAATTGATTAATTTAATTAATCTAATTTATTAAATTAAATTAATATGAAATATGGTTTATTAAATTCAGTTATTTTTTTAAAAACAAATAAAATTGAATATTTTTAGAGAATAAAAAAGTTAATAATTGTAAACAAAATTGCATTTTCAAATGCAATTTCAGTTTTTATTTCATAAAAAAAAAACAACAGAAAATACAAAATACAAAGTATAAACAGATAAACATACAAAGAAAAACGACAGTATTACCAAATGGCTACTAAGCGTGATGTTTCATTTTTTATCTCGATCACAAAGGCGTGATTGATCTAGGTAAGATTGTAAGTCGTTTCTTTTTTTTATCACGGTTTATAACCGTAATTAAAAACTTATAACAATTGCATACTAAAAGTATGATCTTTTATGGTAAAAATCAAGATAAAAAGAAATCTCGTATAATCTTTTATAAATTTTGATCTTACTTTTTTTGAATAATTGTGGTCAAATATAAACAAATTATCACGTTGAAAAAATATATTAATTTTAAAATAATAAAAATTCACATGGCAGCCTGCTATTGTGCCATTGTGACATCGTGTGGCACCTCTGTTATCATAGCAACCTTATATATTTGAGATTTATATATTAGAGATTTTTTTATTACTATTAAAAATCAAACTCGTGTCATTTCTTTGAAAGTTAATGTGGTTGACCAGTAGTCAAAGTTATTATTTACATACACATTTTACATATTATTATACATAAACAAATTTTTATCACTTTTGTTGACCCATCAGTCACCAAAAGTAATAAAATTATATTATTTTTATTTAATTATTTTAATTTTTTACAATAATTTATTATTGCCTTTGCCAACCATTAGTAGCTAAAACTAACACTTTTCTCGATCAATTGGTCAGAAAAATGATTAAAAAAATTCCTTTTGTTTAATTATTTTAATTTTTTGCAATAATTTAAAATTATACCCAATAATATAGAACCATAAAAAAATTTAATAAATAATTTATGAATATTTATTATATTTAATTAAAATGATTTTAAATCGTTTTCTTATTTTCCTTTAATCCTTGTATATATCACATATTTAATCATAACTCATTATTTATAATATATTTTTTTCTGTTATTATATTTATAAAAGTAATTAAGCTTTTAATTTTAATTTTAGAAAATTATTGTTCAAAACAAAATTTTTGAAAAATATTTTAGGAATTGATTTATAATACAAAAAATGCTTTTAATGATTACATTAGAAAATTAGTTCTACAACATCAAAACAATGAAAATTTTTATTATTTTTCTTTTCAAATTTTTTGTCACTTCCAACAAAACATAAAATAATGTCACTTTTAGTATAATTAATATTAAAGATACACTAAACATTTATTAGATATTAAATATTTAATATTCATCTAGTAATAAGTCTTATAAACTATGAAGGCTACTCCCACATATTCACTAGAAGAAAATGATTATACATTTAACTTTATTTAAATTTGATTTAGTAAGTTTAGTTTTAGCATTAATCTAGAAATATTTTTGTTTATTAATTTATGATTGAAGTTTTTATAATATATTAAATTAATTAAAATTAATAAATAAATGTTACAATAAAATTTATAAAATCTAATTTAAACCATATAAATTGATAAACAAAGTTGTTTAAGAGAGATAGAGAAAGAAATATTAATATTGTTTCTCAATCTTTTATCTCGCTTTTTTAAGATATGATTTTTCTTATTTTTTTATCTCATTTTTTTTAGAGATGGTTTTCACTAATCTTTTGTTTCAGTTTTTTTCTAGAGATGGTTTCCATTGATCTTTTATCTCGATTTTTTCTAAAGATGGTTTTAATTAATATTTTATATTTTTTTTTTTTTTCTTTTAAAAAGAAGTACAAGATATATGAAATACAATCACAGTTTTAACAAAATTGAGATAGAAAGTATTAAAAGTAATTTTTTATCTAGTTTTTTAATTAGACTGAGATAAAAGATTTAGTTAACAAATCTTTATCATGCTATATCTAAAACCTTGATCTATATAAATTTTCTAGTGTGATCTTTATTAATTATTGTGGTAGTGATCGAATATAACTCATACCTTAACCAAAAAATCTGTCTATTTTGCAAAATAAGTTAATCCGAGAACCAAGAATTGAGAAAATCGAGTCTCCTTCCCTCTTTCGCATGCATGCAACTACATCAAGTATATCATGCAGAGAAGTTATTTGTTACTCCTAAAGCATATATTATCGGCCATTAATTAAGATTGTGCTACATTAACAGCTTTACAATATGATCCACTGACATATAATCATGTACTATAATCACAATAGCTTAGGATACATGCTTGATTGTTGTTCTCTATGATTGCTGTTGTATATTATTTGTTAGAAGATCTCCTCGTGATCTTTTTCATTATTTATAGTTCACTTACTTTCTTAAACAAAGCGTAATTGATGTAGCTATGATATATTATTTATTTTTCTTGGATAGTTTTATTTAGTTTCCTTAGTTAGTGAGATTTTATTTTGTTTTATTTTATTTCAATCTTAACCTATATAAAAGTTAAGAATTATAAGAGATTCATAGTTTTCATTAGGAATTGAATACAGATTTTTTTAGATTTTATTTTCTCTAACTTTCGCCTAAAAGATTAGAGTTTTACACGTTTTCAGTTGCATTAAGTGGTATCAAAGTAAAGGTTTTCCTAATCTGATGGTGCAAGATAGTATTGGCAGTTACGCAAAAGGTGGTGAGGTACGAAAGGTGCACAACGAGGTTGCAATGATGTCTACTCGTCTTGAAAATCTAATGGAGATGTTGAGAGGCAATGGGAGGCATGCTAGAGATGTTCCTTTCGATCAGCCCCAAAACCTAACAGTTGGTGCTATTATTGATCCTCACCATCAACTTATAAACAAAGAAGATGAGTTATCAACAAATAAGGAGGTTAAAACTTTCGAGTTGGCTAAGATAGGTGTAAGAAATGGGCAACAACAGAACTACACTCATCAATTCGATTTCCACTTGAAAGCTAATATCTCTTATTTTGATGGATTCGTAGATGTTGAAGGATTTTCAGATTAGATTATTGAAATTGAAAGGTATTTTGATTTTGTGTCTATCTTTGAAAACAAAAAGATAAGATATGTTGTGGTTCGACTTCATAGAGATGATTCATTTTGGTGGGATTGTTTGGAAGAGAATCTTAGGTGTAAAAAGAAAGATAAAATCAAATTGTAGAGAAAGATGAAGAAGATGCTGAGAAATCGATTTTCACCACCCAATTATCAGTAACATTTACTCCAATAGAACCAACACTGCCCACAAAATGACACGATCGTTGGCGCATACACCATCAAATTTTACAAGTTGGTAAAGTGGACCAATTTGATAGAGTCCAAAGCAGCTTCAGGGCAAGAGATTAAAGAGCCTGAGATAGAAAAAATAATTATGGAGTCTTCAAAAAATTGTGATAAGTTTAAAGAAGATATCAAAGTAAAAGAGGATTTTATTTTTGTGGATAATATTTTTGAAGATAATTATAATTTAAATCAATTATTTTTGGAAGAAAATAAAATTATAATCTCAAGAAGAGGAGATTAAAAATTCTAAAATATTTGAATATATTGATCATTTTGGTAATGAGCACTATAATTTGGATTTATTGTTTGATAGTGAAAAAGTTAGTCATTTCATCAATCTTTAAAGAGTAGAAGTCAAAGATGCTAATATGTTGAAATTTATTAATTTTAAGGGGGTGGATAATTATGTTGAAGAAGTATAGGTTAATATGACTAATTTTTTCAACCCTAAAGAATTATTTAAAAAATTATTTGTAGAAAACAAAATTAGATTACTATTGCGTATAAAGATAAAGATTATTTTCAAGTCAAAATTGTACATATTTTTGTCAGCAATAGAACTTGCATTGAAGCTGCTTAATCTTGTTGGTCCTCCATTTATTTATTTATTTTTTTAGATCTTATCTTAGATAACTTGAGAGCAATTTATTTTTTTTAAATAGAGTAGAATGACGTAGACATGATATATTATTTATTTTTCTTAGCTAGTTTTATTTAGTTTTCTTAAATAGTGAGATTTTATTTTATTTTAAGCCTAACCCACATAAAAGTTAGTAATAGTAAGATATTGACTGTTTTAATTATGAATTGAATACAGATTTTTTTGAAATTTTATTTTTTTCTAATTTTCATCTAAAAGATTAAGATTTTAAACTCTTCTAGTTGCTTCAATAATTGTTCCATTATTGAACTTAATAACTCAAACCCAGGGAGCTGACGTTGAGGGAGTAGGTAGCTTGGTAACAATTGAATTATGGGCTGTTAAATTTATTCTAACAATCTAAGTATATTCATATATTTTAAATTTCAAAAACAAGTATAAGTGTATTTAAACATATCGCTAAATTTAATCTAATGACTCGTAACTCAATTGTCATCGAGTTGACAACTTTGTCCATGCCTGCCTCCCATTCTCATTTTTAATTATTCACGAGCTGTGAACTGATATAACTTTAATTATAACTTGGATGATTCGGATCTGTTAGACCGTCATGTCATTCATCTCACCGTCCAAATCATTGATAATTTTTTTTGGTTTCGATCTGCACGTAATGTCATTTTATAAATGTTTATAGTAAGATATGAGTCAAAATATACTTTACAACTCAAAATATGTAAAGCTGACGAGCTCAATTCTCGGTTTGAACATTTCCTTTTCAACAAATTAAAGAATTGGAAAGTTAAGTGGTAAACCTGAGAGATCGAGCCCAGAGGCTTCCCCACCTAGACCGTGTAAGAGTTCCCCAAGTTTTGGACTATCGTTACTTTTGTTTTATTATTTTTAATTTTTGTTAGTAGATCTATAATAACTAATTTTATTATTGTTACGAGTATTTTAATTATTTATTAAATGGATTAACTAACATATATGTTTTCATTGACAACCTAAAAGACATTTTTTTTTTAAATTTTTGTAGTGCTTAAACATTGAATGTCATTTTGTATTAAATGATGAATTATTAACTTAGTTTAATGTAGTTCAATAATAATAATTTTAAATGAATAACTTAATTTTTTTTGCATGTTCAAAATTTTTATGAACTTTCGTTATTGACACTTTTTTTTTTTATTATTTTTATTGAATTATCTTCTTTTTCATCATTATATATTATTGGTGCGTGTTTGTATTTGATCGTGTATCTACGATCAAGAGACGGCTTCACCTAACTCTACTTGCCACGTGTCAAACCATCAACTCTTTCTCTGGTTTTAATATATATTAGGGTATTTTATTATTTTTTTATCTATTTAATTTGAAATTGTAAATTTATCTCTTTTCTTTCCTAGTTCACTTAGACGTTATAATTTTATCTCCAGATCATTTACTATATAAAAAACGTAATGCCATTAATGAATCTCAATCATTAATTTATATAAGTTTCATGTGAATTCTATAAAAATTGACGATTGTGCAAGTCACTTGATTGATGACTAATAATATTTATCTTCCTATATTTGTGCATTTAATTTTTTGTGTGGTTGATTGTATAGGATATTTGTGTCATTTTTATTATTCATGATATTGCGTGTTATCATATTTGTTAAATTAAATTATAATAAAATGTTGTCATTTTTTTTTTTTAATTCTCAGGATACTCAGGCTTTATGTACAACTCGACTAATGTTTAGTTTCATAGAGTTAAACATTATTAGTCAAAGCCCACCCATATCCAAGTTAAATGATAATATAAGTTATTACTAATTTCACTTAGACTTCTAGCACCATTACTGCATGCATGTACATAGGAAATGATTGCAATTTCCTTAGGAAATAGTTTTGAACGTAAGATACCTCAATTAACTTTTATTGATAGGTATCACCTCCACGTTTTTCTTTTCTTTCTTTTTTTTTTTTTTTTTTTTTATTTGGAGTGCAATTTTTTTTTTTTAT
>JAVXUM010008316.1:0-10297 GCA_035590655.1 Pouteria glomerata | reverse complement strand
TTGTTCTGGCCCGAGTTGATATCAGATTCATTAAGGGAACATTTGGTTTGCAAAAAAAAAAAAAAAATTCTGAAAATTTTTAAAAATTTTTAAAAGTTTCGAAAACTTATTTAACTGTACGTATTATGAACTCATAACTTATCTAAAAAAATTTTAATATTTTACTAAAAAAAATAAAAATTTAAAAAAAGATTAATCGATTGAGTAAATTTTTTGACAATCATATTTTTCGAGTTGAAGACTTTCAAACGAGTACCATTGTCGCTATTTTATACTAATATTTTTGAATTCGTGGGAACGGGTTTAGAAAACTGTTCCCATGGTTTTGCTATGACAGTGCAAAAATGTTACTATTCTTCTCTAAAAAACTCTGGTAGATGCCAAACACTTAAAATCAACTCAAATTACATTTTTTTTATTTTTCACCCTAAATTAGTTTGGGAACGTTGAAAATAATTTATTTTTTTTTTCTAGAACATTAAACTAATATTTTTCAATGGTCACTAATAAAAAATTTCTTTGGATATTGTTTCCTATTAATTACAACTTTATTTAGTGACCCTTAAATACTTTTTGGTATATTTAATTCATCTTTAGTGGAGCTCCAATATAAAATTTCCCAATTAGTGAATTAATGGTGTCACTGTTTATTGTAGTAATTTAATAAATGCTAGAATTGTGAAGGATATATCTTGTTTGTTGCAATTCATTATTGTACCTTACTGCTTCTCTTATCTATTTCGCGGTACCATCACTTTGTCTAGCAAAGAAAGAAGCTTGAAGAAAAGAGAAGGACAGAAGCGCTCTAAGCCGTCGACTCTGGGCTGTACTTTTGTCTGATATTTACATTATCAAGGGCTCTTTCGTCGGTTAAAAAATATAAATAAAGTGTAAAAAATTGGTGTAAAAATATTATGTCACAAAATTTAATTAGAATAAGTTATAAAAAAAGTTAATAATTTTTTTATAATTTTTAATAATTTTTGGTAAGTGAAACAACCAATCTCATGTACTTTGGTACCATTTAAAAGTTCAAATTTAAATAACTTTTGATATTTTTGTCAAAAATTACTATTTGTAATTTTTTGTACATTTGGTAAAGTAAATAATAATTTTTTTTATAACTTTTAGATATTGAGCAAAATTTTTAATATTTTTTGTCAATTTTTAATAACTTATACTAAATTCTAAGTTAAAAAAATTATTGTAACTAAATAAAAAATAATAAAAATTAATATTTTATCAAACCTCCAAAAAAAAAAAAAAAAAAAAAAACAAATATGGTGATAAAGGATCTCCTTGTCTAATACCCTTCTGACCTGGAAAATACCCATGAAGTTCACCATTAATACTCACAGAAAACATAGAGGTGGTGATACAAGCTCGAATCCAACCAATCAAAGTATTTGGAAAACCAAGCAATTCCAATGCATCCCAAAGAAATTCCCAGCGGATTGAATCAAATGCCTTCATGAGATCCACCTTAAATGCACAACGAGGTGGGCCATGATGCCTATGATAACCTCTCAAAAGCTCCTGAGCAAGGAGAATGTTGTCTGAGATACTACGCCCAGCAACAAAAGCGGCTTGAGATGGATTAATGATAGATGGAAGAACTCGCTTAATCCTTTCAGCTAAAATCTTGGTAATACACTTGTAAAGTGTATTACAACAAGAAATAGGGCGAAAGTCCTTAACCTGAGAAGGATTAGGGACCTTAGGAACAAGAGCAACAATAGTGGCATTAGCTTCTCTAAGCAAAGAACCAGATGAGAAAAATTCTTTTATAGCAGCAATAACATCATCTCCAACAATAGACCAAGCTTTGCGGAAAAAATAAGCATTAAACCCGTCGGGACCAGGAGCTTTGTTCGGGTGCAAGCTGAATAAAGCCAATTTAATCTCATCATCCGAAACCGGAGCAGCCAAAAAATCTTTAAAAGATTCATCAACCGAAGGGGAAAGAAATTGACAAAGGGAGGTTCTACCCGGATAAGGCATAGAAGTTGCTTTACCAAATAATTCATGATAGAAGTGGACAACTTCAGTACTAACATCTTTAGGATCATGTAGCAATGTCCCATCCTCTTTACGAATGCAAAGCAGCTTATTAATGTTGTTGCGGCATTTGATTGAATTGAAGAAAAAAGATGAATTTTGGTCACCCTCACGAAGCCATTGTATTCGACTCTTCTGCTTAGCTTGGCTTTCCTCAATGGAAGAGGCAACCTTGAGACGATTCAAACAATCCATTTCCTTGGCTAAGATCTCATCTGATGCACCAAATTGAGCAATATGCCACTGGTAAGAGGATAATTCATCTCTAATAGTTTGGAGAGAGAGAAATTTGTCAGCCCGCTTTTGAGCACTTAAGGCTCTCAAAGCCTTCTTTACCTCTCTAAGTTTCATATAAACTTGATACATTTTGTACCCAGAAAATTCCTTTCTCCAAGCCCGTGAAACAGTGGGAAGGAATTCATCAAACTCTGCCCAGTAATTGAAAAATTTGAAGCTCTTTTTTCCCACATGTAAACCCACTCCAATATTAGCCACAATGGGGGTATGATCAGAAACACCAAACGGGAGGAAATCAGCAAAAGAGTGTGGAAAGGAGGACATCCAGCCTCCATTAACAATAGCACGGTCTAATTTTCTCATCACATCACTTCTTCCTTTTCGCCAAGTATATAAAAAACCACAGAACCGGAGATCATCCAAACCAGCCTCTAACAGAGCATTGTTAAAACTCTCCATAGGCGGTAACCAATCTAAGGATCCTCCCTTACGTTCAGCAGGAAAGCGCACTGCATTGAAGTCACCCATAGCTAACCACGGTCTATTACCAGCAAAGGCACTAAATGAAAGCAGATCAGTCCACAAATTATGACGATCAGTAGCCAGATTAGAACCATAAATAAATGAAATTAAACATTGAACATTCTCTGCTTTAATCCGAAGAGAACAGTGGATAGCTTGGCTGGATTTCCCGAGAATCTCCAAATCAAGCGAAGAATTATTCCATAAAATCCAAATACGCCCAGAATTATCATATTCATAATTACAAACGCATGACCAGTCACGTTTAACATTAAGATATATACGGGCCTGACAATCTTCTTTAACTTTAGTTTCTACCAGCCCAACACATGACAGATGGTTAGAGTTAATAAATTGGATCACCTCACGTTGCTTCAGAGGGGAGTTAAGTCCCCGAATGTTCCAGCATCCGAGCTTAAGCATGAGAACCAGACTTAGATTTATTAGAACCACCAGCCGCAGCCATCCCATGAGTCTTCTTCTTAGATGCTTTTTTTGTGCCTTGTTGACGTCGAGTATCTAACTCATCAACTGCTCGGAGCTTGTCCCGGAGAGGGTTAGCACTGGGAGCAGAGTTCAAAACCATAGCCTGAAGCACTGGTCTAGTAACAGAATTACTATCAACTTCCAATGGACTAGCATGCACAGGATCAGTTTGAGGTGTAGTAATACCCTCAGTTGTCACAGAATCCAAGCTTTGAAATGAATTACGAACAGCAATAGGCTGCTGGACGTTGGGAAGTACAGTTGCACCATCCTCAATTTCCCGAGAGTGAGAAATATCCACCGAAGCATCATGCTTACTAACAGAAGGGAGAACCTCCACCGGTTGTATAACTTGAATCTGGTCAGCTTCTTTAGAAGTAGTGGCATCCATAGTGCATGGAGAATGCACAGGAACAGCAACAGAGGCAATAGCTTTACCTTTTGCTGAGACCGAAACCCATCCATCATTAGGCGGGGCAGGGGTAGATGAAACAGGGTCAGAAGATTTAGTGTTCTTAACTCGCCAGACCGAGTCTATGGTCCTCGGACAATTCCTGTCCAAATGACCAAATGTCTTACAATTGGAACAACACTTTGGAACCCACCCATACTCAACACCAACAACAGCAATAGAACCATCTTCCATTTCAACTTCAATTTTATCTGGGAATGTATTCTCAGCACTTACCTCAATGCACACACGAGCAAATTGAATACGTTTAATTCCATCTGTTAATTTATCAGCAAACAGAGGTTTACCAACAGCACTAGCAATGTAGCTAAGCCCGTCATCCGACCAAGCTTCAAGAGGAACATGATGAAAATTAACCCAAATGGGAATCGTCTTCATAGTGTCCTTATTAAGCACCAAACCCTTACGCCATTTACGAAGGATGATAGGGCGACCAGCAAAGTACCAAGGGCCACCATTTAAAACTGTGTGAAGATCAAATCCAGTGCAAAAGCGAAAAAAATAGAAGCCATGGCCATTTGCTAAAACATCACAAAGGTTGTCTTTACCCCAAAATCGAAACGCTTGCTGTTGTACTAGACTGAAAGATAACTTCTTATCCAGAAAATATCCAATAAGAGTATTTTCCCAATGAGCTGCACCCTTACGAAAGGCTTCCACAGGAGGTTTCACCCGAATAGCTCCATTAACAAACAATGGTTCACGGTAGAAAAGATTCATTGCACCTTCAGATTTACCTTTAACAGCAGTAACCCAATGCCCCGGACTCGCCAATTTAGGAGCCGCAATGTTAACAGTATCCTGTGAAGGAACATCCACTTCATCTGCCCACGAGAGACGCTTGGAAGGAGAAGTAACATGCACATCTTCGTGAGATGGATGATTTTGCACCAAAGGCTTCCCTGGGTCCTCTACACGAAACCCATGACGTTGGAGAATATTCAAAGCCAATTGCACCTGGTCAGAATGCTCCACTGGACGGGAACCACCGTCGTTTACACAGGGAGTTGGAGGAGAGTTTAGATCAGCAAAATCAACATGCTCGGGAATACAACGTGTATTAACCCTAGTCGCCGCAATAGGGTTAATAACAGGATCACTGGATTTCAATCTTACAGCCTTCCCACCCACAAGGACCAGTTGAGGAGAAGCATAAACTTCTGTGGCCGCAGTTACAGTCGCGAGAGGAGACGATGATGATCCATGCACAACTCCAAGCATAGATCCAGATCCCATGCATGGCAATGGAGTCAGATCGGTATGCAGTTCCTGTAGCCATTCCTTAGTTAAATCGGCACCAGTAGCCGATGCAAAGGAATCTGCCGAGGAAACCCTAGCTGCCACATTAGCCGCAACATGCAGTGGTGCATCACATCTGGAAGGAACCAGAGCATCCTTTGCACGACTGGAATCACACGTTCGACCATCAATATCATCTTCTGTAACATCTGTAGAAACCCTAGCCGTCGCCTCCACTGGAACGCTAGAAATACCATGCACACTATTGTTACCAACGCCGCCTATTCCAAGACGAGACTCAACAAAATGGACTCCAGGCACATTAGAACCCCTATCCGTGTTACCAGAATGTAGATCAACGTGACCATGTAACAGATCTTGTCGGCCACAATACTCCACGGGCTTTACACCATGCACGACATCATGCTCACCAATCCGAACATCATCAGTTTTTGAATCATTACGAGAACGATGAACTGCAATTCCTTCAGGAAAACCCTCACGTGAATCAACAGATTGTGAACCAACCTTGGAAACCCTAGAAGCCATGAACGTAAGATAAGAAAACCCTAGAAATCAGAGAGATTTCTAGAGAGAGAAACGAGAGAGAGAGACTCTCATTTTTTTCGGCAGCTTTGTTTTCAGTACAATCTCTCCACATTGTTTAAAATGCCACAACACAGATTTACGCTAGTCCGCATGGACATAGGCTCAGCATAAATTGTGGTAAAACTCAGTTGAAAACCCATTCTGATATCATATTAAAGAAGCCCAACAATACATAGAAGTAGGTGTTTTAACCCTAAAACTTAGGTATTATGGTGAGGGTGTTATGGCTAAGGAAGAAGATGACAGAATTAGTAAGAAAGAACAAACTTTAGGATTGAAATTTTATACTTCTATGCCTTACAAATGACATTTCTCAAGTCCATTTATAGGCTCAACTACTAGCCCAGTAGTTCTAACTAATTTTCCCTCTTAATTTCTCAACTAGCACATTGAATTAGTTCCTTAACTACCCCCTTTTCTAACTACCCCATTTTCTGTTGTACAACTCAACAACTCTGCCTTCCTTTATTTGGTAAGTAACTAACTAACTATCAGCTAACTACCAACTGCCTAACTTCCTATCATAACATCACCATTTTCTTGAAAAATAGCCTTGTCCTTAAGGCTGGAAATTAGGATACTTCATTTGAACTTCTGAGCAATCAACCCAAGTCGCATTTTCTAGAAAAGAGTTCTCCCATTGAACTAGCCGTTGGACCAAAGTCTTGTTTCCTCTCTTAATGCTTCTTTTGTTAAATACAGCCAAGGGTTTAAGCTACAATGTTCATTCTATATTAACTAATGGCAGGCTTGGACTAGCTATCACTGAGGAACCCAATTTGTTTTTTAAAATTGAAACATAAAAAACTAGATAAAGCTAGCCCTTGCTGGTAGTTGCAACTTACAGGCTACTGAACCAATTTTTTCTATCACTTGGTAGGGTTCATAGAACCTAGGAGATAGCTTCATATTCTTAGGTAAAGCTACTGAAGATTGCTTACAAGGCTAAAGCCTAAGATAGACCTAATCTCTAACTAAAAATTCTCTCTCAGACCTGTCTTTATCTGTGTACTATTTCATCTTTTGCTGGGCTTGATTCAAGTTCTCCCTCAGCTGCTGAATGATGCCTCTTCTCTCCTGTAGCCACTCTTTCACTGCTGCCACTACAAATAATTTGTTTAAGCAAAAAGTATGATTAGGTGCTTCTTGCCCATAAACTGCAAAGTAGGGAGTAGTTTTTTGTCACACCTTGGATTTCTTAACCCAAGGGGTGAGTGATAAACACATGCATACATTCAATATCATACCTATTTCCTGATCAGCGCAAAGCAACATCCACATTTTTTTTTTGAAAGGTAAAGTCAAAAAATATTATTAAATAATCGTGAAAGTACAAATACACAGGGGCATACCCCCGGCTAAAACATCACGCACCCCAAAAGAATGACACATTTAAGTAGGGTTGAAAAGTGGGTAGAATTAATCTGTCAACACTGATAAAGGCAATGACCACACCTGAACCAGATGCCTATTAGCCTCAGTTCGAGGAAAAGGCCTACACGACAAGAGACGTAAACGAACCATAGTTTCTACTTGTTGCCACAAGGTAGTAGAATCGGAATAAGAATCATCAAATAATCTAGCATTCCGCTCCTTCCAAATAAAGTAAACCAAGGCTCCAAACGCCAAGCGACCCATGACATGTTGTAGTGCATTACCTGAGAAAGACATAACACTCCATTGGATGATCTCTCCCCATGATGACCCAAGGGATTCAGTTTTAGTGATCACCACTCACAGACAATCTTCCTTAGACAAAGAGTTGACATGTTCTTCCTCTTCATATCTTAAAGTTTAAAGACATGCTAACTGTTGTTCAAGCTACTATACTCTCTCTGCAATTCATCATTCTCAACATCATGAAGATTTTGTCTATGATTTGGCCCTTGACCATGACCTTGATTAGCCATAACTGTTCAAGCTTTGATACCTTTTGATACCAGAAACAAAAATATAAAAGAAAATTAAAAAAAATGAATAAATGATAACAACTGAACACCCAAAGGAATCTACCCAAGGGATTCAGTTTTAGTGATCACCACTCACAAACAATCTCTCTTAGACAAAGAACAAAACTTGCTCACTACTAAAAAAAATGGCTTAGAGATATAGAACATAAGGGAAACAAACTCTTTTTCAAACAAAACCAGAGGCTGATTTTTCAATTCAAGTCAAGTTTACCTTAACAATCTGAAAATACTTTATTTAAACTTGGAACACCCCTTCAAGAATAGGAAAAGAATTAGAAAAATTAAACTCATACATGAATAAGGAATAATAACTAGATGCATTAAAACAGAAATTAAATGACAAATAAAAGGTCCAGGTTGATTGTGTAGGAAATGAGTAAATAAATTAAAAGCGTACACATATATGATATTAACGTATCTAGATATTGGAATGATTTTGTAGAGTATTTAAATATCCAACAAGTGTATTAGAATGCTTTATTTTGTCGTTTGTTCTTGTTGTTAGTGATGAAAACATCCTATGTCAAGGTATCTCCCTTAAACCAAGCTTCATCAAGCTAATTGGTTTAGCTGGGAACGAATTTTAAAAAAAAAAATTCACGTCCAATTAGCTTTGACTTAGTTGTTGACATTCAAAATCCTGGTCTAATCGCTGATCAACTATTTCCCTTAAACCAAGCTCCTTCAATCCAATTGGTTTAGTTAAGAAGGAATTTCAAAAAGGATTTACATCCAATTGGTTTTGATTCAATTATTGACATTCAAAACCTTGGTCTAAGTCACTAACTTGGCATCTCCCTTAAGCAAGGATTTTTCAAGCTATTTGGTTAGTTGGGAAGGTTAATAATGTCCCTACCACATTGGATAAACTGGATGAGGTTAACAGCACAAGAGGATTCACCTTATTTCAATTCCAAGTATATAAAGCTATTTCAAATTATTTAAGTTTATGTACTTAACAAATTTTCACTCCCATGTCAAATGGTTGAGTATCTCATTTTTTACAATATACTTGTGGTCAGATAAATTTTATTATAAGAGTTTTACCTCAGTGCGAGCACAAATTTGTTAGGTCCACTTTAAAAAGTATTACATTTTGTAAGTTTAAACACCTATAACTTCTCATAGAGGTATTTCATAAGGCATACAGTTTTCAAATGGAAGTTAAGTTTAAATAATGATTTCCTAATAAAAGTTATACAAAAATAATAACACAATAATATCCATAAAAGATGAAACTTCAGAGTTCATTTCATTACATTTCAAAGGATCCAGAGTTGAAGTACATTCAATGTATCCTATCAGAAAGAAAAAAGAAAGGACAATCAAAAGAGTAAAGCAGAAAATAAATTAGGCTTCCATTTTTCTCTAAAAGCATCTCAAATATTGGTTAAGGAAGATGAGGCTCATTGGTATTTCCTTGAGGCCCAAGCTTGGATCTTCTTTGCCAGGTTCCTTTAGGTCTAAACCAAAAGTTGCTTAGGTACTTGTTTCTTAAGCAATACTTTCAACTTCTAGCTCACCATCTTTTTCTTCTTGCTTTACTCCATCTTCATTGGTCGGAATAGAGGGGGCTTTTCAAAACAAAAAAATGGAATCCTTTCTCTAGGGTCTAGCAAATGGACATTTTTATATACCTGAAAAGAAGATTCCACCCCGAGCTTAACCATGGCCGCTTCCCAACCATCTAAGAAGTACTCATTCCAAGCATCCGTGAACTACAAGATAAATTCTAAGTTAAAGTCTATGAGGTCCTTGGTGATTTTTTCTTCAAAGTCCTTATAGGATTCGTCCTTTTGTTTCAATAGCTCATTTTTGCCTTTGAACTCGTTCTTCAATTTGGCATGCTTTGCCCTTAGATTAGCTTATTCTTCTTTATGCTTGGCTTGCTCATCTACCATCTTAGCATGCTCGACTTTCAACTGGGACAGCTCAGCATCTCTACAGTTATGATTTCATCCTTAGCCAGCTCCTAATCATCCTTAGAAGCTAATAACCTTTCCAAAACACCACCTCTAGTTTGAAAATATTCAAGAGTTTGCTCTATAAAGACCTTCTCTGATTTTGCAAACTTAATTTGCTTTTTCATTTCTTTCTCTTCTTTTAGGAGTTTAGAAATTCTTCTTTTTGCAATGTTAAGCTCGATTTTGTTATTCCAGATCTTACCTTGCATATCCTTGAGCCTTATCATAAGTTCAAGAGCGTAGAATGAGCTTTGTGAAGAGGACATTAAAGGTAAAGACACAAAGTTGAGAGCAAGAAAATAAAAAACACTAGAAGTTCAAAATATTTACCATAATAGCATGTTTCAAATGAATGTTGAGAAAATCTTCATGAGATGTCCTCCTGATCTTCTCCCGATTAGCTAAAAGAAGGATTCCTTTAGCATAGTTAGAGTGAATCCAAGCCCAACAAAGATAGAGTCGAAGATCATCATATTACGACCCTCAGGTGGCTCCAAACTTGGGAAGAGGATTTTTGGTGTGTAGATTAGAGCACCCTCGATACGAGTTTTGGGTGGAATAACTTCTAAGGAGATACCTCTGGTCTGGGAATGAACTAAAGAAAACTGGAAGTAAAGTCTCATGGGATGTGGTCTGCTGCCCGAAGGAGGAAGGAGGATTAGGGATAAGGAAGCTAGCTGAGTGGAATAAGGCTGCGATGCTTCGGCATATATGGACCCTTTGCTCAGGCTGTCATTCCT
>JAVXUM010008306.1:0-10299 GCA_035590655.1 Pouteria glomerata | reverse complement strand
GCTGGTCAGTGCCACGGCGCTGCAGCTCCATACCCAAGGTTTAATCACGATAACCCTCCCACCATCCGCCGTGCATGGCAGGGGGGTCTGTCCAAATAGTTAACGTGCGGGCTACGATGCTGTATTCACTTTAAGAAACAGCCGTGCGGCTTCCCCCAACGGTCATGCCCACGCTGGTTGTTGGTCCGCATCTGGTGGAAAGCGGTCTGTCCGCTTTCGGGTAACGGTTGGCGGTAAGCTGACATTCGTTCAGCGGAAGGGTAGGGGCCTCCAATGCCTGGGCTTCGTGGATTGCGACCTATCCGCTTTTGAGCGCCAAACACGTGAAAAGGCCACAGGTGCAGACTTGGGTGGGTGGCTCCCCCAGATCGTTACTTAGGTGTCACCAAGGGCGCGAGATCTCCGCTTACCTGGCGCGTGAGGTAAGGGCCACCGAGTCCTTCTACGACTTTGGAGTGGTCCAAACCCAATTACCTCGATGCGATGAGGGGGGGGCTGCGGCACCGGTTAAGCCGGCGGATCGGCTCACCAGTACTCAACTTCCGACGCTCGCTCTCCCTCATCAATCGTGCTCAGACCGATCCTATTATCCGTGCCTCTGAAGAGCGCGCGGAAGGCGTCTAAATCGGCATCCTTCGACAGCAAGGGGCCAGCAGTCTCTGTTGAGAGGAACTGCCTAAAGCGTTGTCGCATCAGCGCGTCTGCTCGGCGCTGGTGCCTTTCCGCTAGCAACTCCGAAGCTGCTTTGGACCGGGTTTTGCGGGCGAGCTCCGTTGGGGCGAAGACGGGCCGACCCTGCTCAGCCGCGCGAGCGATCAGGATCGTTCGGACGCACCAGATCATCCGCTTCGCGACAAGTTGCTTCGGCAGCGAATCAGCATGACTGTCCAGGAACCAACTCAGATCGGAGGCCAGAGAAACATCGTGCGCGTAGCTAGGTCGGAGCCTGAACCTTGCGCGGAGCCGTTGAAGGTGTTGCTGGGGGTCGAAGACCGGCTTAGCCTCCATCGCAACGTGGCAGATAAATAGGTCACCCTCGCTGGCGTCGGCGAGTAGCTTCTTCCATGGGTAAAAGAACATGGATAGTTGACCGATTGACCTATGCCTTGGGTCACCCGACTGTGTTACTAGCAGTAGGTCGATATCCGAGCCCCTTTCGTTATCCCCGCGTGCTCGGCTGCCAAACAGCAAGACCGAGGCGATGCCGTCTAGGGTCAGGACCCATTGATGTGAGCGTCGCAATCTGATTCAGGCTCCGCAAGGAGACTGGGATGAGCGACCTGTTTTGGCTGACGGACGATCAGATGGAGCGGCTGCTGCCGTTCTTTCCCAAGAGCCATGGCAAGCCTCGTGTGGATGACCGGCGGGTGCTGAGCGGCATCGTCTTCGTCAACCGCAACGGGCTGCGCTGGCGCGATGCTCCGAGTGCCTATGGCCCCTATAAAACGCTGTACAACCGGTGGAAGCGCTGGGGCGAGCGTGGCGTATTCACGCGCATGACGGAGGGGCTGGCGGTAGGCAATGCCGAACCCAAGACCGTCATGATTGACGCGACCCCGGCCTTCGCTGGGGCAGGCTCTATTTGAAGGCGCACCGCACGGCATCGAGCCTGCGGGTAAAAAAGGGGGATCTTGGCCGCCTGATTGGGCGCACCAAGGGCGGCATGAACACCAAGCTTCACGCCGTCGCCGACGCGAACGGCCGGCCTTTGAGCTTCTTCATGACCGCTGGCCAAGTCAGCGACTACACCGGAGCGGCAGCGCTGCTAGACGACATGCCCAAGGCGCAGTGGCTACTTGGCGATCGCGGCTATGACGCGGACTGGTTCAGGGACGCTCTTCAGGCCAAGGGCATCCAGCCATGCATCCCGGGTCGGCGATCACGCAACGAGCCGATCAGGTATGACAGGCGCCGCTACCGACGCCGCAGCCGCATCGAGATCATGTTCGGCCGCCTCAAAGACTTGGCGGCGCGTCGCCACCCGCTATGATCGCTGCCCCACCGCCTTCTTCGCCGCCGTTGCCCTCGCTGCCACGGTCATCTTCTGGCTCTGATCAACGAGTTCTGACCCTAAGCCAAACGAAAGCAGCGTCACCTTTTTGCCAGATTGCCAATGATCTGAATTTCTGCTGATTCAACAACGCTATTCTGAAATGTCAAGTTTTTAAAAAGGGGATGACCATGCCTGATGAAAATCAAGAAGATACTGCCCACGATCGAACAAACATCGATGAGGCGGTGACGTGCGGGATTATAATGCCTATCTCTAGCACGGCAAATCACTCAGAAGCCCATTGGACGGCGGTTCGTACGCTTATAACTAGGGCTATAGAAAACGCGGGATTTTCTGCGGCACCTGTTTGGGAAAATACTTCTGCCGATAGAGTTTCCGAGAGAATAATCGGAAATATATTTCGTTTTCCTTTGATGGTTGCTGACGTAAGTGACAACAATCCGAATGTTATGCTAGAACTTGGATTGCGCCTAGCTTCAAAAAAGCCGATTGTAGTGATTGCAAATTCCGCAGTTTCAATACCCTTTGATATTCGTGATTTTCACGCTTTGATATACCCTCCATCACTCAGCATTCTGGAGATGGAAACATTTTTAGATGAACTATCTATCGTGCTAAAAGATAAGTACCAAGCATCAAAGCAGGAGGGATACACGCCATTTTTGGGAGATATAATCGTAGATGTTGTAAAGCCTGAACAACGGGAGGTTCCTGTGCAGCAATATGTGCTGGACCGCCTCGACGAAATAATTTCCAAGATAAATCTCCAGCCTAAGCCATCTAGTAAAAACTTCTACGGTACGGCGCGCGCATCAGAAACTAAGCATTTTGCAAATAGCCTAGGAGCTGCATTTTTCTTCTCCACGCAATCCCGATTGCCAGAGAAATTCGAAAACAATTTGAAGCTCATACACGGCGCGGATAATATCATTTTTCTTGGGAAAACGATAAATGATAACCTGTATACCTATGCTGTAGTATTTTCAGAAATGCAGGATGATAAAGAGATTAAGAAGATGGAACTTGATCTTGACAAAGCGCTAAGTGGAATTGGCGGTCGTTTGGGAGTCCCATCTTCGATCGCGCGTAACGCTGCTGTGTTCTGACTCGAGGTGCAATGGCGCGGCGGACACGTCCTCCGCCGCGTACCGCATTTCTCCTCCTATGAGGGTCGCGATCTACCCCGATATACCCCGGCCATACCCCATCCGGGCGCAAAGCCGAGTTCAGGCCGCAACAAGAAATATATGCCGGCAGCATATAATCGCTTGCCTGATCGCCGTCGCCCCTATATGCTATCAACATATAGAGGAGATGAGAACATGAAGATCGGGGTTTCGGACAAGCGCATCAAGGTACTGCTCAGTACCCCGCCGGGGCTCCCGGTGAAGGGGCTCCAGCCGGCGGTTGCCTACACGATCCGCGTTCGGTTCGGCGTGTTGGCGGCAGCGGACAACCTGAAGGAGGTGGCGGGCAACCACCCCACCTACCGGGTTCACCGTTGGAAGGGGAACACTACCCGCTGGAGCGTCGATGTGACCGCGAACACCCGTCTCCTGTTCGACTACGATCCCAAGACGAAGGAGATCAACAACATGATCTACGACGATCCCCACTGACCAGTGGTGCGGAGGGCACTCCGCATCGCCCTCACTACGAATCTACTACGAAAAGGCCAGATCATGACCAACATCAGTAAGCAGGAGCCGTTTGAAGACCGCGATCTCGCACCCGATCATCCCTACATCGAACATAACGAGGTGATGGTTGACCAGTACCCGATTCATCCTGGCTCGGTTTTGAAGTTTGAGATTTTGCCCGAACGGAAGGTGACGGGACTAGCCTTGGCAAAGGCGATTGGCGCGACGCAGCCTAGCGTGGCGAAGGTTTTGAACGGCCGGGGGCCGGTGACGCCCAGCCTTGCGACCCGGATTGAAGCCGCGATCGGCTACCCTGCCAACTTGCTGTGCATGATGCAGCTCAACTACGACTTGGCCGAAGTGCGGCGCGAGAGTAGCGAGCGGTTGCAGGCCATTCCCAAGATTGCTGAGCTTGCATGATGGCCTGACCTAACGCCTATCTCATCTCCAAAAACGGCCATCCTGGGGGTGGCCGTTTCTGTTTTAACGCCTTGAACGTGCGATCGTGTTGCCGTCTCTAGCTTGTCGAGAATGAATGACTAAGTTATCGGAATTGCAATACAATTGTAATGAGGATGGCGTGGATGGACTTTACGAGAAACTCGCCATTTCGGTTGATGGCCATGGATCGCGGCATCAACAGGAACATCCTGTCTATCCGCGAACGAAGAGGCAGTGGTGATCTTATAATCGTTGTCAACGATATGGTCGGAGCGGGCGCTGATGTTTTGATTAAACATCAGAAGTACTCAGTCCATGACTCTCCTAGTTCTGTCGGAACAACCTTCACGTTCGAGCAGGCGCGAGAGGATGGGAGTGATAAGAGATCGCGTGTGTGGGTTGACGGGCCACGTTCAGCCCTACGTTGGCCTCTGGCTATCCATCGTCTCCGCCCAACGACAGAGGTGGACGAGGCGGCCAAAGTCAAGGCGAACGACCGAGTATTCGTACTTCCGAAGTACTCGTCTGAAATAATGATCATGCTTTTATCCATCGTCGTTTCAGACATTGGAGCAAAGTCGGCCAAGTCAGATAATTGGTTGCGCCATGACGTAAATTTTACAAAGTTCAAAGTATCTATATATTGCCAGTGGGTATTCGGAGTTTCATGGTTATCGACCGGTCAGATTTTTTCTGGCGCTTTCAAAACGGTTGACACCGAAAGTGGCCAGTCCATGCAGGAACCCGCTCAGCCGAAGACCCGAAAAGAAATATCACTATATCTGGGGGAGGCGCGTAGATTGATTTTGCAGTATACGCTAGATGAAGTAGTTAAAGTAGCACTTTTGACATTTAGTCCACAAGTTGCGACGAAGCACATTGATGACACAATCCGCATGTGGATTCAAACGCAAATTACGGATCCTGAGACTTTGTTCAGGCGGCAACCACGATTGCAGGATATGCCGAAATTATATCCATTCCGACTTGATGATCCATTGCCTGAATACGCCGCACGATCGGGATTGCATTCGCTTATCTAAGCGCAATACGGCCCTCCGTCGATCAAACGGCGGAGGGCCGGCCGGTGCTCACGCCATCTCGCGCAGCTTCGCGCGCGATGCTTCCGCCAGGAACGCGGACCGGTTCGACGCCACGCGATCGATGCGGCTGAGCAAGCCTTCATCCATCGTCACCTGGATGCGGACGATCTTGCCGGGCCGCTCGCCGCGCACCAGGACACGGGCAACCTCGCCCTCCTCGCGCACCATGTCATCCACCTGTGACGGTTCGGCGATACCGATGCCGGCTTCGCGCGCCGCCTCCAGATGAAGGGCCAAGGCCGCCTCGGCATTCACGGCAGCTTCGTTCACGGTCGCGCCACCGGAATAGCATCCGGGCACGTCGGGGAACACAACGGTATAGGCATCATCGTCTTTGGTGATGATCGCGGGATAGAATACAGCAGACATTCGCAGTCTCCAAACGCAAGATGCGATAGTGTTGAGCGAGGAAGCGGACTAAGGGGGAGGGGTGGAACCCCTTAGATAAGTCCCACCTTGCTATCCTTTTCCAGCCTTGTGATAAGACCTATGCTCAAGGTTTTGCGGGGGTGAGGAATGGTTAGGCGAAGAACCTCGCCATCCTTTTTCATCGTAAGGTGGGAGCCTTTCTGGCGGTCAACATACCATCCGGCGGCTTCCAGCTTCTTGATGACCTCTTTGCTTCCCTTTGCGCCTCCTCGTTATCGATGTGTATTGAATACACCATAAGCATGTTTCGGTCAATGGCCAGTACACACTAGCGATGTATTGATGCGTAGCGAGGAATGTGGTGCTTGGCAGCTTCTCAATTCATAAGCCCCTCGAAAATGGATCAAAATTGATTTCCCTTAGCTCGCTCGCCCTTGTACCGGGCCGCTCCGCTCATCCGGGCGAAAAGGGGGAAATATGAACATCTTGTGGAAGGCCATGCTTGCGGCCGCATCGCTGACGCTCGCGCCGACCGTGGAAGCGCAGTTACTGGGCGAGTTGGACATCGCACGCGCACAGGGAGATTGGGGTGCCGAACTCGGTATCGGTTACCAGTTCAACCTTGGCCCTATCGCGATCCGCCCGATTGGTGGTGGCTTCATCCATCAGGCCGAGGGCTTCAGCCGCGACACCTTCTCGAACGGGCAGAGCCGGTGCCGGAACGATTCGAACGGGCAGTTCGCCACGGACGAGTCCTGCACCCAGATCGATTGGTATGCCAAGGCGGAAGCGGCCGTTGTCACCCGGTCGGGGTTCGAAGTCGGTGGAGGTGCGCGCTTCTCAGACGAGAAGGTCCGTCCGTATGGCCTCATTGCCTTTCAGGTCGCCCGTAACATCAAGCTTCACGCAGCAGGCGGCGATCGCTACTTCGCCGGTGGAGCGCGCGTCAGCTTCTAAGGCGCCAGACCCACCCTCTCGAAAATGTCGCTGATAGGCCTGCTATCAGCGACTCAAATGCAACCTTCCACGTCAGATCCCCGCCAACATTGATCCCGCCGAACCGCCGCTCCCGCCGCGCAGGAGAGGGAGTGGCAGTCGCGGAGGGGGGGGGGGCGGCGGGTGACGATGCGGTTGTAGCTGGTGTCGACCGGCTGGCAGCGGATGCGCTTGTTCAGAACGAGGGCGGAGACCAGGCGCTAACCGCGGGCTGCCGCGCGATCGTCGCAGCGAAAGGCTTGGTGTAAGCCGTCAGTAACAACGCCTTGGCGCTATCTCAAACCTGACTTTGATGCAGTAGCTGGATTTCTCGGAAGCCAGCAGACGCATGTCCAATTGATCCATTGTCGACCTATAAACATCCTTGACTCTACTCTCCTACGGGAATGTGGCTTGCTCTATCCCGAATTGCGGCGAGGGGCTTGTGGTAAAGAAGGTCACTGTTTAATATCGATATCTGAAAACTGAAGGACCGTTCGAAGGCGGTGATCTAAAGGCGATGCTCACCGATGTTCTGCATCGGCAAGGCTGGGCTGAGAACGCGAAGAAACGTGTATACAGTTTGGATCAGGATGAAAGCGTCGTTATCCTGAACAAGGTGTCGCCAGTTTCAACCTGGTCCGGTCCCGTCTTCGCCGGGCAGCTCATACATCTCCAGCACGGCGCAGACGTACACGCGGTTACTCAATCGTTGGACGACGATACAAAGGAGTTTGTACTTCAACATCTAGACGTTGGGAAAAAAACCCGCATTTTGAGGGGGGCGTTGTATTTTGCAATAGTCGGCAATCACGTGGGACTTATCGAGGGACAGGAAGTTAGGCGGCGAACCCTAGGTGTTTGATCCCACGGTTTGATGGTGCGATCCTTTCGTTGGAATGGAAGGAGTCCATATGGGACAGGTACGTCATGGGTGCGCCACGACCACGCAAGCCGTCCGAGCAGCAATACAGCGATCGCAAGCTTCGCTCGCGACGCTGAGCCGTGAGTTGGGGATCAACCCGAAGACGGTCGCGAAGTGGGTCACCCCAGAAGGTGAGGGTGGCCACTCTCGACCACCTTCGGCCGTTTGATCGCAGGCTGGCGAACGGCCGCCTCTAACAGCAGCGGTCATTCCGTGGCGGCCGGTTTGAGCCCGAAGCCGCGAATTACGGCGGCCTTGAGTATTCGAGATGAAGCGCTCGCGGGTGCTGGAGAACAAGCACGCCAGGTCAAAGCGACTACTTGTGCCACAATTAGGCGCTTCACAGGCTGGTATGCACCCGTCAATCAGGTGTCGCGCATTAGGAGTTTTTGAGCATGAGCGGAAATATTCCCGTGAAGTCGCGAGATGGGCTGCATGGTGCAGGCCCCATCTTCAAGCGCCGTCGCGAGGCCCTAGGGCTGTCGGCCGAAACAATCGTTCACGATGCGCTGATCCCGATGGACACGCTGCGCAAAATCGAATCCAATCGACGCAACGTATCACGGTCCCGTTCCGAGAAGATTTGTGGCGTTCTGAAGACGACGGTCGACGAGGTGATGAACGAGGTCGTCGGCCTCCATGAATTTCTACCGTCAAGCCACGGCCTCCGGCTGGTGACCTACTTCCTACGCAAGGACGGTGTCGAGAGCCCGTTGGAGGTCAGCCCAAGCATCAGCCTTCCGCCCCCCATCGAAGACTTTCAATTGGTACTGCGCTGCATTGGGGATCTGGCCCCAGGCGAGACCCTAGATGTACGGGAGACGTCAAGATCCGAGAAGGAGCGATGGATTCAGCTAGCGCGAAAACGGACGGCGGAAATCGCGTCGTCTGATCCGTGCCCCGAGGCATATGCCGAGATACAAGCGCTGCCACTTTATCTCGACCCACGGTTTACGTGTGGCGAGGAGATTGCGTTATGATCGGCCAAACCTGCGAGTGTGTGATCGTGACCAGCGATCCGGTGGAAGAGTGCCCCTTTTGTGATCGCGACTGGGGAATTAGGGATGACTCCGACGCTGATGCAAAGAGCTGCGACCTCCAAGATGAATATGATGATGGATTGGACACCGGTCTTCTTACGCTAAAATACGCACTGATAAACAAGTCCGGATAGGTTACCCGCTGGCCGCGCACGGCGACGAGTGAGCAATCGACCTTAATCTGTCGAAGGAAAGTTGGTCTTCGGTGGATACACGCAACGCCGCGGCTGTACTATTTTTGAAAGTGGTCGGACAGGATCACCCCCGTCACGGGCGCGGAGCGGCTTCGCTCAGGAATGACTGCTTTTGGCCGCAGTAGCCTTCGGTAACAGCTAGCTGGAATAGCTGCAAAGTTCCGAAATAAGCCATTCCGGTAGTCGCTTCCGCGACATAACCCAACAGCTAAAGTTGGGCAGCCGGAAGAAACCCGCGAGTGTCGGCTATTGGATCATAGCGTACAACCCGCCTTAGCATCTATTAGCGTTCGATAATTATGCCTGAATTAGGCTTACGCATTTCCGTAACCCACCGCAGGATTTCGGCACGGTTTGCGACTGCGATCGGATAGGCCCGCGCCTCAATGTCGCGCTTCGCACCAAGTGAGATGTCGTTTGTCGTGACTACCAAGCCTGCGTCCGCACATTCGTGGTAAAGATCCGCCCAGAGTGCCTTAACTACAACTTTGCCGACTTTGCCGCGTTCGCGCTTGCACTGAACAATTACCGCGGGCGGCATGCCCGATGAAGCATCCCGACGCCACGCTCGGACGTCGACATTACCATCATCGCGACCTGGTCCGAGCTCGACTAAGTAGCCCTCCCGGTCCAGCCACTCAGCCGTCATTCGCTCGAGCTGTCGCCAATGCATCTGGTCAAGAGCCTCGGGATGCCGATGGATGAAATTGATCAGGCGCTGGTCGAAGAAGCTGCCGTCTGAAGGACCAGACTCGCTACAATAAAGATCCTTAAGCGCCAGCGCCTCGCGGCCGCTCGCGGCTAGCGTGTAGAAAGGGCAGCGCGCCAGATGCAGATCCATGGCGATGTCAAGCGCTTCAGCGAATGCATCATAGCTATGACCAAGAACCTCCCGGATCTCCCGTACAATCTCCGCTTGGTCGTTTCGTCGCGACGCTCGCCTGCGCAGGAGCTCGGAAGCAAGTCCCTCGGTTTCAAGCAACTGATCAAGCGAAATTTTCGATTGCCAGGTGAAGGGCAGTCTGTCCGTTAGGAGCTTCGACAAAGGGGGCGCCCCGTCTTCCTCAACGGCGCCAAGCGAATAAAGCAGATTTCCTACAGTTTCTTCATATAGAGTTGCCTTTATTCGAAATGCCTCATCCAAAGGGCTAGTAACAAGCTCATGATCATGACCCAGCAAAATGTTTAGCTGCTCGGTATCAATGGTTAAACCGGAGCGCGTGCCAGCATCCTCGCTCAACGCGTGCCGAAATCCGGCTGTAGACATAATGATCGAACCCATGATCGCGAGCCTTACACGAGCCTCGCTTTAGTCACTAGGTCACTCGTCACAACCTGAACCAATGTCCGGTGAAGGGGGGCGATTCATGCGTCGCGAATGTCCGCAGTTGGGTCGAGGTAGCCGAAGGGCAGGGCGGCCGCGCACGCCAAGTAGCGGAAGTTGAAGCAATAGAGATGTTAAGAGCTTACCTCAAGCCTGAGCGTATTCAGGGGATTGGACGTTCGCCCTGGACTGTAAGGTCACGGGCAGACGTAAGGACAAGGTGCGTTTGATAATAGTACTTTCCGGTTGCACGTCCGTTCGCCGTGAAATCGAT
>JAVXUM010008271.1:0-10300 GCA_035590655.1 Pouteria glomerata | reverse complement strand
AAACACCCAAATATCACTCAAACCACATTTTTCATTATTTTTCGTTGTTTTTCGTTACTCCAAACAACCCCATAGTTAGGATATTTGCAGTTCAGCCCCGATTTGGACTTTCTTCCACAAGGCACAATCTTTTTTGGCATATAAGGAGCTCATTGTGAGTGGGACTACACTTTCCATTCGAGGGAAGTCAATATAATTTATATTTGATAAATAAATACATTAATCAAACTTAATCAATTTATAACAACAATGCATGTCAACTTAAAAAAAAAAAATCTCAAAGCTATTATCGGAATTTGAGTTGTTAATCCCTATTGGGCATTAAGTGTTTCTTAGTTAACTTTATGCAAACCCATATCAACTATCAACATACAAATCCAAGGCTATCATATCTTGTTCTTCATCCTGATGCATGTTGTGTTCTTTTTGAGCTACCAATTGCCCTTTTGATACCTTCAAATTGAATCCCATATCATATGAAGTAGTGACAGATATCAATTACCAGCAATGCCACTACTTTTCAAGTCATTTTTAGATTCCTATAACCATGGAAAATGAAGTCTGTTCTATTAAGATTCAACAACTTGTTTTTTTAGTCCACATTCTTTGATTTTGTTCAATTTAATTGTCTTGTATCAAGTGCTGAGATTAAATGCTAGTATGTATCTCTTTGTCCAACTAATCATATATTCCTGATGTTAATTACTTGTTAGATATGAGTCCAAATACACAAACTTGGGCCGCCTCATGGAAACTCATGGTTCAAAGCTCTTAGGAGCATCATACAAGGATCCCATAACAAGTTTTAGTCTATTTCAGAAGTTCACTGTTCAGCATCCTGAGGTGTGTCCAACTTTACATGTGTACAGTAAAGATCTCATTTGCATCTAGAATAACGGTGCAAACAAATTTTCAGGTTTATTGGTCAATTGTACTAAAAGAGCTTTCAATTCAATTTCGTGAAGCCCCACAAAGCATACTGGATACTTCTGACAAATCAAAACGCGGGGGAACATGGCTTGCTGGTTCGGTTTTGAATATTGCCGAGTGTTGTTTACTGTCGACAGATTATCCAAGAAAGCAGGACGATAATTTGGCCATTGTATGGAGAGATGAAGGTTGTGATACTTTTGTTAATCAAATGACATTAAAGGAGCTCCGAGAGCAAGTAATGTATGCTTTCGTAATTCCATTTATCTACTTCTTTATCTCCTTTATTGACCATCTATATTTTGTCTCTTGGAGTTGCAAAAAAAGAACTCTTATTGAATATCATCACCAATTTCATTGCTTCATTACTTCCGTTTGCTATCAGATCAATTCTATGAGAAAGAAGGATGACATTTTAACCATCCTATGTTGTCATGAAGGTTGTGAAAAATGAAATTAAAAGAACTCGAGAAAATGCTGCATGCATAAATTTCTCTACCTCTATCTTCATAATGATGGTTCATATTAGGTTGTGATGCATTGCATTGTTTTTTAGGTGTTAGGGTATGACCGTGTGAGGGATGTAATAATGCTCAGTGCATATTTCCACTTGAAATGCAAGTTGTTGTGCTATGTTTAAGAATGTTATTTTCCATTACGTTTTCATTGTGGACTTTGCTTCCTAAAATGTATTTTGAGAGAGCCCTGGAGATCTTAACTTTTGGTACTTCGGAAAAGTTGAGAGAGGTAAAGACCTATCAGTTTCTTTCCATAACCACCCAAGGTGATTGTTAGCTGAAGAGTAGCATTTGTATAACGTACCTATGCTAATGAGATAAAAAGTAAATACATTTTAGGCTGATACATCCCGTGAGAACAATTTCTTTCTTTCAACTTCAAACGCCTTGTGACTTACATTATACTTTTTAGTATACATTGTCCTTATCTCCCTCTTATCCCTTCTTTGAATTCTGAACAGGTTGGTTGCAAATGCACTGGATGCAATATTCTTGAAGGGAGATGCAATTGCAATTGATATGCCCATGACAATCACTGCAGTCATTATATACTTGGCAATTGTACTATCAGGATTTGTTGTTGTATCAATTGCTGACAGTTTTGCTGCAAAAGAAATTGCAGCCCGTTTACGTGTGTCTAAAGCAAAGGCAATCTTCACTCAGGTGATTTGCTTGTGTAAACCCTTACATGAAAAGCATTGGATTGAAAAAGGGAAGTTAGTGATTTTATTCCATGTCGATAGCTAAGGTTTTGCCTTTTTCTGTTCCATATATTATCAACTACATCAGCAGGCATCTTCATTTTCTAGTTTAAACCAATAACAACTTGAGATGCTCAGAAATGGAAACTTTTCCAAAAGAAATATTAAAAAAGAAGGCTCAGAAATGGGAAGAAAATACCTACCTAAAAACTACATGTCAACAAACTCATCTCATGGAATTCAAAAACAGTTAAAATTCCTTTTCTGCAGCAATTTATGCCTGAAATTTTTGGAAAAGCTCTCTAATTTGGACACATGTTGTGTATATATATACATTGTTATATGTAGCTCTGGTAAAAGATATCTGGAATAGTTCATCATGACATACAACTATTATTTTTCTCAAATAAAGCTGTTTTAATTGTCACCATTGAGTTTGTAAGGGTTAATTTCACTTTGCCCTCATAAGCTTTACCCAAAATTTTGCTTCCAAGACTTTGAATGTTTTTTTCGTAATAATCTAGGGCCTGCGCTTTAATTAGTTTCAATTTTCCTCTCATTGACTACTTTTCCCCTGCACTCCCTCAGTCAATTATCCAACTTTTATGGGCAAAATGGTCATGTAGAGGTCACGTCGCAACTAATTAAAATTCAGTCCTTACTTGTTACAAACAGAAAACTCAGGTCTTAGAGAGGGGTTTCAGGTAAAACTCAGGAGGGCAAAGTGAAATTTTTCCTGGTTATAACAAATAGAATTTCATTAACTAGTTTATAAATTTTACTTTTGCATATATTCCGCTTATTTTGGAATTGATTCTATTTTAATCATGAATGCAGGATTTTATAGTACGAGGGGGCCGGAGATTTCCTTTGTACAGGTTACGGTTTCATTTAATCTGGTTATTTGAGTCCATATGATAAGCACAAATTTATTATTTTATTCATGTCCATATCCATGTTCTTGGATTTTCCTGTTTTGTGTGCCATAGAGCTTGTGCTCACAGGTCAATTATGCTCAATGTGCAGAAGCGAGAACTAAGATTAATGTCAACTACTTTGGAAGTTATTAGGATAGTCAATCAATGACAAAATTCATCTGTTATCAACTATTTCATGTGGCTCAGGGGATGAGTCATGGGTGGAAATAGTTGCGAATCACCAGGCATTACCTTGAGCGATAACATCTACCACCTCTAAAAGGAAGGTGTGGGGCTCATCCCCCTGATTGATATTAGCATGTGTCCTTACATATTGAAGAAAGAAAATTGAGCGAAAGGGCAAGCTTAGGCAGCTTCATAAACCTATCAAAAGACCTTTTAAGGCCTGAAACTCCCTCTGAAACAGGATGGATACTTGGAAACTAAAGTTCCAACAAGTTATGCATCGGAAGTCTTAGGAAACGGAGGTGCGGGAGGATTTCTTGAATCATTTTGGTTCCAAGCTCGAAACTCCATCATTCACTGAATATGGCTCCATTCACATTCACAGTTCCTGTGCTCAGAACTACCTAATAATCAGTTTCTATTTTTTTATGATCAAGTGCCAGTTAAAGTTTCACTTGTGTAGAATTGTCTACTTTTCCCTTAAATCCTCCCAACAAACTATCTTATTGCTGAGATATTTTCTGTTAAACAGTCAGCGTAGAAGCTTTGATAATGGAGAGTTGGGGCCACATATTTTGCTTCATTGTGTTTTTTGTGTGTGTGTGGGAGAATTTGGATCTGGATTCTTACGCTCTTTGAGATGTCTTGGGTGTTTGCCACCGGGGTGATGGAGGCTGTTCATAGTTGGCGGGGAAAGGGAGCAAGCGTAAATAAGAGAGGAAGGAAAGAGTGCAAGTTTGGTATCTTTATGTTTGGGAACGTTTACATTGGGTGAAAGAAAAAGGGGAGGTTTTCAGGGGATTGAGAGCTTGATGTATGAACTGAGATGTAATTCTTTTACCATTTTGTGTAGCTGGTTTAGGGGTAATGTTGATCCTGACTTAAGCCAGTTTTCAGATTTTGTCGTTGACATGGAGGACTAGTTTTATATATTCCTCTTTACTGGCCTTTTTGTCTTTGTTTTTGTTTTGTGTTTTTTTTGGGATTCTCTTCTTACAAGGTTAGCATCCCCTTGATGCTTGTTATATGATTGACTTATCAGAGAAAGAACTCTCCTAAAAATATGTTATTAAATTTCAGAAAACATGCTTCTAATTGCACTTCAAGCATGATCATAGCTGTCTTTCTTTCTCCTTGCAGTCGAGTGGTAGAAGCCATTGCACCAAAAGCTATTGTTGTGCCTGCATCTGGAAAGGGTGTGGATGTTCAGCTGAGGACACATGATTTATCATGGAAAGATTTCCTTTCCAGTGCTTATCAACTTCCTAGGTAATGTAAGCACCCTTGCTTTCAGGTTCATTTTTTTTCCCCTTCATTTTCCTTTTGTTATTTTCTGCAATTAAAGGTTACATAAAGCCACCCTCAATGGGTATCTGATTTTCTCACAGTTTCTCTTTGTTTTGCAATTTACTAAATTGTTGTACACTATTTTGCTTTTCTGGCAGACCAAATTACTATGCCGCTGTCTATCTACCAATGGACTCTATGACTAATATACTTTTCTCATCTGGAACCACGGGTAAATTTCTATGGTCTGACCACTTGTTTTTTTGACAGTTTAATTGTGGTTGTAAAACTTAATGAACTGAGGAGAATTACACACACAGACTGAATTCTGGTGCGTGAATTTATATACGTAAAGAGAATGACTGTACACCTCACCTTGGTGACCATTCGGGGTACCAAGTGATTAGTTACACTTTCTACATTAATACTACATTAATATACTGCATACATTAATACACTACGTACATTAATACTACATTAACAGTGGTGTTCTTTTATTTTTTTTTAATCTTTAAATTATTTTTCCTTCATCAGGGGATCCAAAAGCTATACCATGGACCCAACTTTCTCCCATTCGAAGTGTTGCCGATTGCTGGGCAGGTAGTGATGTTCAACCCGGAGATATCTTTTGCTGGCCAACAAATTTAGGATGGGTGATGGGGCCAACCTTAATCTATGGGTGTTTTTTATCTGGTGCAACTCTCGCCCTCTATCATGGATCTCCTCTCGGCCGTGGTTTTGGAAAATTTGTTCAGGTGATTGCCAAATACCCTTTTCCCTTTATCTTCATCCAAAATGGAATAGCCTTTTCCTGTTTTTAGGTGTCTTCTCAATTTATGCAATGAATTATTCCTTCTATTTTCTGTTCCGTGGAATTTGTATTTGACATAGTAGCGGACATTTGTGATATATCGTTCTTGAGAATTGTTCTAGTGCTATTTGACATAGTAATGGACATTTGTGATATACTGTTCTTGAGAATATGATTACATATTATTCTAGTAGATGAGTATGATTCCTGATCACACAAGAAAGATAAAGTAAGAAGGCTTAAAATTTTTAGGCATTTTTAGGCGTGGAATATGTGATGCAATAATGGCCATTTTGTGAGATATTGTTCTTGAGAAGGTGACTAGATACCGTTATAGTAGATGAGAATGATTCTTGATCACACAAGAAAGATAAACCAAGAAGGCATAAATTTTTGGGAGCTGTTAGGTGTGGAATTTGTATTTGATGCAATGACAAACATTTGTGAGATATCCTGCCATGGAGCTGGAACTGTGAAGGAGCAAAGAGCTGAAGACATAAGCTGAGTGAAAGAAGTGAAGTATAGGAATAAAAGTGTCTTAGTGAAACAGTGTCGTCAGGTTATGAGTAATTAGTAGAACGGTGTCGTTTAATCTGTTAGTTGGTTTAGAGTTTGTTTTAACAGATGAGTTTCTGGCCCTTGGATCAGAACTGATCTGACGGTGGACAAATCCTCTTTTCCTTGAATGAGCTGAGCTCACACTCTTCTTCAGTTTTGATAATCAACGTGATTTGAGTTGCTTCTCTGTGAATTGAGTTCCTTGTGAATCCATAGCATATCCTTCTCAACAAGGTGACAGACATCATTCTAGTAGAGAAGAATGATCTTGATCTCACAAGAAAGATGAACTAACAATTCTTAAAATTTTATTCAACTCAGCTCTTCTTAGCCTTTTCTTAAGTAAACAGGTTGGCTATATGGATTTTCTTTCTTTTTTTTTTTTTTTTTTGCCATTTTGCTTGGTTAATGGCCATTTCCTCCCTTAAACTACATCAAGCCATGTATTTTTTATTATTATTTCTACTCACACTAGTTTTGGTCTACCATGCTTCTTCATGGTACTCTTGATTTGAATGCTACTCCTCCCAATTGGTGCATCTACCACTCTCTGTTGTATGTGGCTAAACCACTTTAAGAATTGAATTCTATTAATCCTTGTAGGTTACAATAAGTCAAAATAAATCCTAACTAAAATAAGACTTCTAATTAAGACAAAACTTTTAATTAAAGCAAGTCTCCCAATTAAAATAGGAAAACTAAAAGAAAAATGGAATCCTAAGTAAATAGGAAATTGTAAGAAATAGGGAAATTGCTAAATACAAGTTAAGCTCAAGTTAGGATACGAGAACTCATACAAAACATAAGTTTCCTAAAATATTTTAATACTAATTACTTTTGCGACAATTCTTCCACTTACGAGGATCCTAGTACTCATCATGTTCTACCATTGTGTGTCCCACACCGGTATTGCTGTTGATTAGTGTTTAGCAGGGCCATATCAAACTATTTGATGGCCTAAGGAAAAAAACAAATTTGGGCCTAAAAAATTTTTAGGGCCTTGTACTATAGATACTTTTGAGTTCTATAAATTGAGATAAGTTCTAAGATTAAAATGAGTATTGAAGTTAAGGAAAGGATAGAATTAAAATAATTAAATATATCTATACATATTTTTTAAATTTGGGGAATGTATTGTTTCTATAAATGAAGATAAGTTCCAAAATAAGATGAGAATTGCCTTCATATTGAATGGGTTACTTTTCTATAGATTAAGACAAGTTACAAAACTACATGAAATGAAGATGAGCATTGTAAGCAGAGGATAAATTTTGAATAATTGAATATATATCTGTATATATTTTTTAATTTGGGCCTTTCTTATTGGATGGGGCCTTAGGCGATTGCCTAAGTTGCCTAGTTCTTGAATCAGCCCTAGTGTTTAGATAATAGTTATAAACATAAAATATACTTTTAAGGATTTTACTCATCCCTACAAATCTAATAGGTAAAATACATAAAGATAAGAAAGTAGGATTAAATGTTATTATTTTTTTTTTATATTTTTCCCTCCTGGTGAAATGGTTTTATGTAGTTTATTTCCCTTTCAGTAATGCAAAAAAGCATAATTCAACTCTATTTTATATTCAAGTAACTTATGCTTTCTGTACAAACACCCATTTTTTTCTTCCTTGGGTATCTTCAGGATGCTGGAGTAACTCTCTTGGGCACAGTCCCAAGCTTAGTCAAGGCCTGGAAGAGTACACGTTGTATGGAAGGCCTAGATTGGACTAAGATACGGTAATCTTCCTTTTTGATTTCAAATGTTTACAAGTGCATCAATTCACTAGATAAATGATTTAAAGATGGCACTGTGCAGTTCATTTGGTACCACTGGAGAAGCCTCTAATGTCGATGATGACCTTTGGCTTTCTTCAAGAGCCTTTTACAAACCCATTCTTGAATATTGTGGGGGCACCGAACTCGCATCATCCTACATCCAAGGAAATATTCTACAACCACAAGCTTTTGGAGCATTCAGCACTGCATCAATGACAACAGGCTTGGTTATCTTGGATGAGCATGGGGCTCCTTATGTAAGAACATTTTCTATCATTTCTCTGTTTATATTTGAGTTTTGCTGTCAGGATTCAGACACTGGATTACACCATGGACTGGAGGATTGCTGCTTCATTTCACATTAAGTGAGGTTTATTCTAATATTTTACTCGCTAAGCCTCTGGAAGTGAAATGCCGCAAGTATTACCTGCCTTGCTTTGGCTATTATGATAATACAATGACTTATAAAACTTGATCGTCAAGACAAGTCAAACCTGATTGATTGCCCATTTGGGAATTTCTGCATTTGCATTTATTTGATATATTTTTTGAAATATGTGGCAGCCGAACGATCAAGCTTGTGTTGGTGAAATGGGTTTATTTCCACTTTACATGGGAGCTACTGATAGATTGCTTAACGCTGATAATGAGGAAGTCTACTTCAAGGGAATGCCAATGTACAGGGGAATGGTATGCTGATGATGAGAAAACTTTCTCTTAGTTATGTTTTACTTGTCAAGTTCAACCCACATTAAACATTCCAATGCTACAAACATGCTATAAATCCCATTCCAGAATCATTAGATCATTCTTGGATAAACTTCCAGGACTCTGGTGGATTGACCATAACAATGTATTGATGTGCATGATGTAATTCAGGCATGAGTTGCCAACAGTGGGAATAAATCCTTGCAGCATCCAGGCAGCAGGAATTCTAGAACTAAAGTAATCAGTCCAATGTTTTCATCCAAGTTGTTGGCACCAACAATTGCTGAATTGAATACAATTGCTGAATTGAATGAACATTCTTGTCTTCTGATTCATCTTTTATTCCTTTCATATTGTTTTCTGACATCATAAATATCAAAAGAACACAATTCCAGTTGGAAACAACTTCAGATAAAACTTATAAAATTTAATTCTTTGTTAGGATAAGCTTGTTGTACTCTTGTCCATATTATTAGTAGTGGCCAATAATCAGCAAGTCTGGCTGTACAAATGCTATGATATAGTGCCTAGAAGTTGCAATGTTGGTATTTCCTTCTAACTTAACTGCTGCTCACAGCGACTAAGGAGACATGGAGACATTATAAAGAGAACTGCTGGAGGCTATTTTTTTGTACAAGGGAGGGCTGATGACACAATGAATCTTGGCGGCATAAAGGTGTCACTCCTATCTCCCATTTTCGAGTCTTGTTGAATCATGCTAATGCCACATCATAGATGGATCATGGATGGGCCTTCTAGTTTTGATGAGCTTTTGTGTTAACAACTCATACAAATTTAAATCGTTTCATCACTGGGCTTTCTTGTAATGCACTTGACAAAATTGGCTTCCTGGCTTTTATTCTTCCTCATTTAAGTTTTGGCAGCATAAGTTGACTTTTGAATGAGCTTGAATTCTTGGTCATCGCATCTCTTATTTTCATTTTGCATGGACTAATAGTTGGAATTAGATAAATAACTAGTTTCCTTGATATGCAGACTAGCTCAGTTGAAATTGAGCGTGTGTGTGACCAAGCGGATGAAAGTGTCTTGGAAACTGCTGCAGTCAGCGTTGCACCCGTAACTGGTGGGCCAGAACAGTTAGCTATATTTGTTGTCCTGAAGAAAGGATTTAACAGTAAACCTGACAAGCTAAAGATGGTATTCTCAAGAGCCATTCAGAGCAACCTTAACCCACTGTTTAAGGTTTGTGCCTCTTTTTAAGGTCTTGAACATATTTCTATTTTTCCCAGGTTAGGTTTGTTTTTACAGGTTGAGGCCATCTGGATTCATTTTTCATGATATTATTATTGCATTCTAGTTTTCCATAAGATCTGAAGGCATGGTTATTAAGATTTTTCAGCAGAGCACGACCCCTAGGATCCACGTGCCAGCCTTGTAATATTCTAAACCAATGTCAGCCTCAACCGAGAGTAAAAAAATATTCTAACTGATGCAATGATTTTGAAAACTTTTATCTGAAGAGAAAATATGTGTAATAAACCAAATAGTATGTTATTTAAAATTATTTATATCAACAGTCAATGTAAATATTCTTTATATTCAAATTCATTATACTGAAATTTTTTGGACAAAAAGGTACATATGTATCCACATTTTTTTAAAGGCGGGTTTGGAAGAAGCAACTATAGTAGAAGATGACCAACTTTAATTTGTGGATTTGGAACAAAGGTTGAAACACTTGTTTGGACTAAGGTTTTGTGCTGTTGTTTTTGCCTTATTTGTTTGTTTCTTACATTATTTTACTTTGTTTTTTGATCTGATGGATTATAGGTCCCCAGAGTTTTTTATATTATAGTTTGTGCATATGCAAACACCTGAGAAACTTATCTTCGTTTGGCTCAATTATAATCTATACTAATACATTGATCTATTAAGAATTTGTAA
>JAVXUM010008130.1:0-10309 GCA_035590655.1 Pouteria glomerata | reverse complement strand
AAATTGAATTAATTTAAAAAAAGTTCTAAAACTTAAACATTTAATAAAAATATTAATTACTATAAATAAAATTACGTTATTAAACGTATTTTTCATTTTATTTTTAAAGAAAAAATTAAAACTTAAAATAAAAATTTGAAAACAAAAATAATTCAATATAAATAAAAAGTTATAAATCTTATCAATTATTGCGATTTTAATGTACTAAAAAAAGTGAGAGAAATAAAAAAAAAATAAAGTAAAAGGGTTAACGGTATGAATTTATTTATTTATTTATTTTCGAAAGAATTCTGTAATCTTCCTCCGTGTTGTCCCTAACTAAAACTAATTTCAACCGTCTAAATTTTCGGATAAAACGCAAATCTGACATCGAAGCTCTCTGCAAGACGAAGTTCATACGGCATTTCTCTCACCCCAAGCAAGGGTAGAATGATCTTAAAGAAAAAAATGTTGAACGACAATAATACTATACGAATTGCCTTTTTCGTAGTGACAGAAATCAGTAATTGAAGCCATTTAATGTTTGAATAGTTGACAGCAACTTTCGATATTGGTCTGCTTGATCTTTCCATCAGTCACATGTCAACAGCTAAATGACTTTAATCCCGGATAGCAATTTTTAACGGATTACATGCGAAGGAATCCACTACAGTAGTTATAGTGTAAAAATTAATAGATTAGATTTATTTATACTTAATCTATTAGTTTTAATTTAATTTAATTTAATTAAAATTATTTTTAAAATAAAAATAAAATTTAAAAAATTTAATTAGAATACAATAACTACTGCATATTAATAATTGTTTCAGGAACTGCAATGAAAGGATTTTTTGCAAGAGCTGCAGTAAAGAAATTAATAAGTGAGATTTGTTTATATTTAAATTATATGCGACTTTTTGTATTCTGCATTTATTATATTCTAATTAAATTTTTAAAATTTTTATTTTTATTTTAAAAATAATTTTAATTAAATTAAAATAAAACTCCTAAATTAAATACAAACGTTAATTTATTAACTGTAACCCCCCGAACCCATTTCAATTCCGGTGGCCACTTGATAGCTGGGTTGGTAAATTAGCATTTACTGTACTTTATTTCTACTGTCTCCTGCTTGATTGATGATATATATATATAATTTGTATATATTGAAATATAATTTTTTTTTGTTTTTCACTTTTAAGCTGTGTTTAAAATAAAAATTTATTGAGAGTGAAGAGAATAAATAGGAATTTATATTCATCTACCTGCTTCTTAAGTAACGCCGTATAAATTTATTTAATTGTTTTAATTTGGAATTTTTGGATTAAGCTTAATGATTATGGGCCAAACCTGACCCAATTCGTGAATAGGGATAGAGCCCATCTCTTTTTCTCTAGGCTTGATGGCCTTTTTTTCCATCAACCCGGAATTCAAGACTCGGCCCATATGATTGGACAACAACATGTCTAAATTAATTGAGGTTAGTTTGATCAAACTTTTTGATGTTCGTAACATTTAAGGCTGGGCGCTTTGCTAGGTCGATGTGATTCTATTATCGTCACCCTTTTGGCTGACGCCCACTTGAAACCGTGAACATAAAAATATATATTCCTATTACCCTTTGATCATTCTTTTTTATAATTTTTTGATATTTGTTTTTGTAATAGTGTAGGGATGTCAAAGTTACCTTTATTGAACAGATACTCGTTTCACCTGTTTTGTTCAGAGAGAGTATATGGATATTAATAACAGGAATGGATATGAGTATGGAAGTTTTAAGTATTACTCGAACGAATATAGGGGTGGATATGATAATTCCGTACTAGTTTAAATATTTATTTATTAATTTATATATATTTTTAATTTTTATTTAACATATATAAAATATATATTATTTAATAGTATTTTTTAATATTTACTATACATATATAAAATATATAAATTATAATTATTACTATATTTGACAGGTAAATGGAGACCGAGACGTAGAATTTATAATCTAGCGAGGACGAGAATGAAAAAAATTTTTGTCCCAAAAATAGACTTGGGGGCAGAGATGAAGACAGAAAAGAGTATTACTAAATAGGGATCGGAACAGATTTGTACCATACATGTGATGTAAGCTGATATATAATCATACAAAAATATTACTTAAAAAAATAAATACAAATTTAGTTTTATTTTTAAATAAAATAATATCTTATTTTAACATAAAAATTAATAAACTATACCTTTATTGATCCATTTTTGTGAATATATTTGTCTCAATTAATTTTGACGAATGAGTGACAAGATTTAGTTAAATTTAATAAATTTATAATTTAATCTAAATCACATCTAATATCAAATTGCGTGTTATAAAATTTGATTATTAGCTATTTGATTGAAACATTTTCATGTTGAATAAATCTATAGACTATGCAATTTCACTCTTTATTTTTCTGAATACATTTAACCACCACAAAATATATATGGGGTTGTTTGGTTTGATGAAAAACTCTAAAAAACTCTGAAAATCTTTAAAAGTTATTCACTTTTTATCTCACTGCACGAATTACGAACCCACAAATTATCTCATTTTATCTCACTTTTTATCATACCAAACACCCCTTAAGTTGGACACATGCACGAGACGTGTTTAACATATGCAATTAGATGTTCATTCAATAAACATACTTAGTAATTGATAATTCTAGTTTACCATGTGACCATACTTGAAACTCCCATATTATACATGAAATGCTCTATTGCACCATGCAAATGTGATTTTACCTTGGATTTTTTAAATAGGAAAAAAAAAGTACACCAACAAATATGAATATTTTGTTGTGTATCTGCATTTTGGACACATAAATTAGATTAACCAAACACTCAAGTACCTGTACCCATGTAACATGGGAAAAAAAAGTATACTTGAAACTCTCATATTATGCATGAAATGCTCAATTGCACCATGCAAATGTGATTTTACCTTGAATTTTTTAAATAGGAAAAAAAGCATACTAATAAATACGAATATTTTGTTGTGCATATGAATTTTTTGACACATAAATTAGATTAACTGAACACTTAAGTACCTGTACCCATGTAACATGGGTTATACCTGATGTTTCCAAACATTTAGACTTTCTTTGCATCTCAAACAACACTCAAGAGAAAAACGTTACCATGCTTTTCTGTCCAGTGATTTCCAAGATCCAAAAAATTGAGGCTTACTTTGAAGGCAGTTGAACTAATTTTTCTTTCTGTAGCCTAAACCAGAGAAAATGGACCCACTTCATATCAAAGACTCTGCACAAGGGTCATAACAATCACAGGTGTTTAAAAAAATACAGTTTATCCTTTACTTTTTCAAGGTACCTACCCTCCCGTTTTTGTCATTTTTTTTTTTTTTTGTAGATCTTTCAGGTTTATAGTTAAGTGCATGTCAGCCTTGCCGCTATCCCTGATGGTTAGAGACCTACTTAAATGCTGCTTATGACGCTGAATAGCTCACCTTTTACAGCCACCAGAATAGTTTTATTATTTTAAAGTGACACAAACAACACCATGATCAGTTTCACAAGAGAAAACTTGCTCTAAATAATTAACTGCTAACTTTGAAGAGTTGGGGTAGTATAATCTGGATATGAGAACCTTAATGGGAAGGCGGTAGTAGCAGCATGGTTGTGAAAGGGACATTGACTTTGGATAACTTTACACCCCTCCGGATAAATTTTGGTGGATTTGGTAGTTCAGTCGAGTCTGGCCTCATCCACAGATGTGAGATTTGCACATACATTCTTTTTTCTCTTTTGATAGATGGCAGGAACATGCGTGTAATAGTTCAGTGAGACATGAGGCCAAAATGCATAACACCTCAGAAAAGGACCAGCTTTGAATCGTGGAACCTTATCTCTCACTAAAGCTTGGCCTCAATAATCCCTCCAACGGTTAGGACCTTTACTAAGGCAATTTTGAGTTCAACCTCATGCAATCAACCACTAGATGAGTTGTGTTTGCATTCATTCTTGTTATCTCCCAAAGTTCTAATTGTTGACTTTATTGTTCTAAGGTCACTATTTAGAATCCAAGAACGGCCTCCCTTTCAACCCCAATACAGCATTTCTTTCAGTTCTTGCAGGAAGCAAACACAAGCAGTCAAGTGCTCATAATTTATTAAGAGAGAGAGAGAGAGAGAGAGAGAGAGAGAGAAGAAAAACACTCTGCCCTGTTTTCTTTATCTTATCATTTTGGTTTTTTAAAACAGTAGAAACCCTCAATATTGCTTTCTAGGAAAACACAGTTCAACTTCTCTGCAAATACGACATTAACTATTAAATAAAGAAACATTCCCATTTACAATATACATCTCCCTAGGTTATTAAATAAATAAACATCCTCCTTTATGTTATAAGATAAAGAAACATTCCCCTTGAATGGTGTAATATCTCAGATTTGTATAATTCTAAATTGATGGTTTTTAATATGTTTTTGGTATGATAATACGTCAATGAAGCAATATTGGTCATTAGGGATGCCTCAGGATCGAAAATTTTGAGAGAAATGGATCAAATAGTGCAAAATTTGACACTTTACTTCAGAGGAGTGCAGAGGGGGGCCCATGGTCAAGGGAGGGGCACCCATGGCCTCAGAGGGGCGCCCATGGTCAAGGGAGAGGCCCATGGCCTCAGAGGGGCGCCCATGGTGACACTTATCCAGCTATTTGATGAAATTCCTCTGAGAATCGAATTTTCCTCACAAAATCGGCTCTCGGCGGGCACCCATCTGATCCATAGTGGGGCGCCCCACTGTACAGAAACTAGACAGACATGACAGGGTATGATTTGAGCAGCAAAGGGATTACTCCTACACCCTATAGACTGTACAGGGGGATGGGGGAAGTCTAAAAACACTATGGAAAATTTAAAAAATTATTCAAATTTATATATATGTATGTATGTATGAGAAGAGAGAAAGAGAGTGAAAGTGGGTTTTGGGAGAAAGGAAACCGGAAAAGGAAGAAGAAGGAGAAGCATAAGACAACAAGGGAGCTTGGTAAGTGGTTCAACGTTCAATCAAAATCAAATTAATTTTGCAATATTGCAATTAAGCACTCAAGGAACCTCTCTATGTGATTTATTTGTTGTTTAGATCAAAGGGTGAAGATATTGGTTGATTCAAAGTTGAGAACCTAAAACCGGGAGTTAGCCACTTTCTTTCTCTTTGTGTTCAAGGCTTGAAGTAGGAAAATTTTTACTTCTGTTAGTATATATGAGATGTAAGGTGGCAAAAAATATGATTATGATGAATATGTAAGTAATTGAAAGCAAAAAAAGATGAGTTAAAGGGAGAAATGTATGTATGTGTGTTTGTGGAAAGGGTTGGAACTAGATTTTGATTTTGAAAGAATAGATGATTAGAATTAGTTGTGATTGATTATTTTGAGCCTTTTAGATCCCAAATGACACTTAGAAACAAGGTTTTGAACTATACATGAGATTTGGAGAGGTTTAGAACCCAAAAACTTACATTTTAGCTCGAATTGAAATAAGGCTGTTCTCTGGACAGTAGAGGGGCACCCGTGTTCCATATGGGGCGCCCGTGATCCTCCAGAACATTGAAACTTAAACTTGTTTGCTTAATTTATCCCATAGTTAAAAACATACCTTGTTATTAACATGTTAATCTACTTAATTTAGGTCATAAGAATATGATAATTATGTTATAGAATGAGATATTGAACTATAGCATGATCTTATGCAAGTTTGAATTGAATTGTGATTGCTATATTAGTTATTAAAATTATGTTATTTATTACGTGCTCAAATGTGATGACAAAGTTAAATGATATGCGATTGAATGGGATGTTGATGATATTAATTGTCACATGATTTAATGAGAAGATGATGTTAATGAGAAGATGACAATGATGAAACTTAAATGAGAACAAGTAATTGTTGATGTACCAGGGAACGTGTGGTACGAGAGAAAAATAAGAAGGGTCATAAGTTTTACCCTTGGATTGAAAGTCCCGTAACATGCGCAGGTTTGGTGTTCATGCTAGTTGGTTAGTAGCGCTCAACATGATTTACTAGTTTATTGTTTCCGTTGGAGGGTTGGTCCATAAAAACGATACATGTTATGACTAATCATGGCCCAATACAGTGGTCCTAAACAACGATGTGTGTGTACCCACCCCTGATGATTTGTTTAATGGATATGTGAACGAAAGACGCATAATATGAATATGTTGACATGATGTATTTGGATTATATGTTGAGAACTAAATATTGATTGAAAATTTAACTTGAGGGTTTTACTAGGGTCATGTTGTGTATGAGTTCCATGATTATTGTGTTTGATTTTAAGGTAAGTACTGTTATGATGTTGAAACTATATAAATGCATATATAATAGTTGAAATATTTGGTTTTGATACATGTTTTGAATATATTATTATGAGTGATATAATTAGTATTATTGCTTTACATTTTATATATGCTATTACGAAGTTTCGTGGGCACCAGAGGACTAATGCTCACGTCCCTACAGATTTTGTTGTAGGAACAGACCAAAATAATTAGATGGACACTTGAGCAAAAATAGAAGAGCGTATGCATGGGTTATTTTGGACTTGGCGAAATTTTTGTTACTTAAGTTTAAATTTTCATTTGGAATTGTGGTATTATTAAGTTGAAAGAGAAAGTGTTTCAATTTGGTTGTAAAGGCCTGCCTTAAGGCCTACGTGATGTTAATATGGGTAAGGATGTGATGGAACACGACGGCCTGTCAGTTGTTTAGTCTTAATTTATATTATATGCCTTATGTCTTGGATTCACCACAAGGCTGTTGTGTTGCTCTAATCATGGGATTGTGCAAGTAATACATGTTGTGAATGTTTATTACTCACCCCTGGGTCACGTGATCCAGGGCGTGACAAATGATTTGTTATTCTCTCGTAGGATGGTCTTTGCTAGGGTATGGCTTTTGATTATGTTCTATATTTTTCTTTTTTTCTATTTAAAGAGGTGCATGTGTTGGTGGAAATCATAGTTAAATATTATCAAAAACAAAAACAAATATTATGATATTGATATTGAAATGAAGCTTGAAAGCTGATTTCTCTTCTCCCTCGTGCTCTTATTCTAAGCTTATTTCTCTCTCTCTCGTGGCTATTTTTATCTCCTATAGTTTAAATTCATTCTATGTTTAACATCAATGACACTCTCAGAAAGCAAGCCAATTTATAACCTCTTCCTTCTTGCAAAACCCCATAATCTTTCTTCCACTTCATTAAAACCTAACCCCGCAAGCTATTCGCAATCGTATCTTAATATAAAACCAATTTTCGGCTGAATAATTCCTATTCTCCAAAAACTTCCCCACATCACTTATATGGGAGTATTTTAAATAACAAGGTGAAGGGGTAGTTACTTGTAAGCCATTTCCAAAAGGGCCTGTCACAAGGTTCCTAAAAGAAATATATTCTCCCTACATTAATCTCTATCTCCCCATGGGATGGGTTAATAATCATTTCTAAAAGAAATACTAAGTTTGCATGAGCTTCTATCTTTTCATGGTTTAAGGTTACTTCAATTCCATCATAAGATCATGCTTTGCTGTTTTGAGTACCGATTAATTACCACCACCCGAAAAGTCACCTTACCAAGTGCTCCTATACGTTACCAAAAAATTCCTTCTCAAACTCCTCACCTTCAAACAAGCACTTCCTATCATCAATTTTTAGTAACACTTGAATTCTAATTCCTGCTTTAGTAAAATGTCCACGTGATATAACTTGTAATTCTGAAACGTCTTCCACCAGTTCAAGGTAAGATTTTACCTCTATTTCAACCAATAACAAGTTCAAAAATAAATCATATAACTTGCAGCAGTAAGCGTTTTCCCAAAAGTTCACCCCTTCTCCACATTGAGGCCCCTTCTTGACATCACAAATCCAACATTTTCTCCCCAGTTTAACTTATTTAAGCTCAACCATTCCAAACCCCACAAATACTTCCTTCTCTTCTTCCACTTATACCTTTTCTGCTAAGTCACCAATTTTTTTAATTATATGCAATACTATTCACTCAATGGTTCTATAAATTGCTAATCTACCCCTACTTTCTGATGAGTCACCAATTTTTTTAATTACATGCAATACTATTCACTCAATACTAAATTTAAAAGTCTTTAATAAATTTCCACAGCCATTGCGTCAGCACTCAAAACCGCTCACAAAGTAAACAAATCCATGTGAAAGAAAAAGGGTTGTATACGGTTATAGATTTAGCAATCTCCGAATTTTCAGTTATGAAGAATTAGTCAGACTGGTATTATACGTATTACGTGTACTTCCGGAAACTACGTATAAAAAAAATATACACGACGTCAGTGAAGCAACAGAATTGCCCCCGGTCCCAACAGCAAGGGCGGGAAACCTCGTGCACAGGACTCTTTTGAATACCTATAAAGTTACTTACGATGCAATCAACCAATCTAAGCCTTAATCAAACGGATCGTTGGCCAAAATTACGGTAAACAGCAAAACTAAGCCCGAAAATGCTGAAAAATAGCAAAATTTTGTCAAAAATTGAGTCTTTAAAGCACAAATCGAAGCATCAGAACAAATCAAAAGTTTACAGAACCAGATCCAAACAGGGGAAAGCATCGATCTACAGAAAAGAAGTGATGTACGTATACAACCACAAGAATGCATTTATATGTATATGCATACACACGATAGATGTATGGAAAAGTGAGAGGACCTGAAGGCCAGCGCGGGAGGAGCGAGAGATGGGCTTCTTTTTGTCTTTGTCTTTGTCTTTGCTGCTTGAGGTCTTTCCCATAATCAAACCCTTGGCTCCTTTTCCAGACATCTTGATCTGTTAAACCAAAACAACTTGCGACTCCTCTCTATGAACCTGATTTCGATAGAGAGATAGGGAAGAGCCTCCAACAAGAACACAGTCGGGGATCTGCAAACACCGCCACGGAGAGAGATCGGAAAGAGCAGCAAGAAGTTGGCTTATGGAGACCCAATGACAGTCATACCCTTCCCATTTCAGATCTATTTAAAAAAAAAATTAAAATTAAAATCATTTCTCAAAACAAAACTTTACCCCGTATAAATGAAATTACCAATATGCCCAAGAATATGTAAGTTTAGTTAGGAATGAAAATTTACCACTGATTATTTACAAAAAATTTAAATTTTTTTTTTGTACTTAGGAAAAAATAAAATTTAATTTTTTAATACCTATTTTTAATTTTTTATTAATTTAATATATTTATTTTTGATTATTTAAGAATGAATTTAAAATATGGGAAGATAATTTTAATTATTTAAAAAAAAAAAAAAGAAATCAAAAAGATGGGTAGCCAATCAACTTCTGATCTCTCTCTCCAAACAACGCATTAATTGCAATTTTTATCACAATAGCGTGCAAGGTATCCAAATATTTATTTTCCCTTGTCATGTTGCATAGAGATATACCTTAATTTTTTCCCCATAATTTAAAAATTCAAAGGATACAAGGCATTTGCAACAGGACATTACGCTATTTTCATAGAATGCGAGTCACATCCCGCTCATTACTGCAAGTTTTAATTTTACTTTTTACGGTGTTTTGTGTTTAAAAATTTTTTAAGTATATTTGCTTGTGACGTAATCTCAATTTAAATGTAATGTTTATGTTTGCTAAGTATTAATTTTTATTTAAAAGAATTGTAAAGTATTTTTAATCCATATAACCAAATTTTATAAATTTTTGAATAGTTGAAAATAATGTTACAATTATTTGTTTAAAGCTAGTGTTGTCAATTATATTATATTAAGCTAAGTGAATTTTTAATACAAAATAATTTTAAAGATATACTATATTAAACCAATTATATTATATTATGTCAAAATGTAACATTTAATGCATAAAAAAAATAATTTTCAAATATTAACAAATAAAAAATTTAATCTGTTCATGAGAAACGTTGAAATCAAGTAATTTATTTAAGAAATAATCTAAATACTCCCAAATAAGAGCAAAATGACTCATTGTAATACTACAAAAATTAAAAAGAAGATGAAAAAAAAAAAAACAGAATAGAAAATAAGCTTATAAACAAAATGCAAAAAAAGCCGATAAATTTTATGTTAAAAATAATAAACCTATCTTCGTTAATAGTTTAGTTTTCTCTTTTTATTTTAGTATTGAATTTAAGACATTGAATGTAAAACCATTCCAATGGTTTGTAGCTAATATTTAATTACTTATTTTGTATTTTGCTTAAATATAGGTATGTATACTAGTATATATATGTATGTATTCTCTCTTCGTATTAATCCAAAATAG
>JAVXUM010008100.1:0-10310 GCA_035590655.1 Pouteria glomerata | reverse complement strand
ATCAAAACTAGAACATAAACAATAAAGAGAAGCAACAAGAATAGAAAAATTGAAATTAAACTTGAAATAAACGAGTATCATACTTCGAAGATGCGAAAAGAGAAATAATCAACGTTGAAACGAACCAACGAACAATGAAGAAACATCCAAGCATAAAAATAAAATAAAAAAGAAAAGAAAAGAAAGAATGAAAGAAAAAAACCCTAGAAACTACTGAAAACGGCTGGAAACTAATGTCCTTAAGTCTCCTAAGTGTAGTTTCAGGTTCATTTTCAGGAGATCCTTCTTGTGTAACATTTGGTATTGGAAAAGAAGACTCTCCTCCATCTTCATCAGTTAGGGGGTTAACCGTAAATAATTTAGGAGATGGTCGAGAGCTTGTATCCTTTGAGGCTTCACTAGGCACTGGAGAATATGAATCAGATGAAATAAATAAAGCAGGAGAAATTATGTCATCAACATCTTCAAGTTTAGCGATGTTAATAAACTTAGCTACTATGGGTTCTTGGTTAGATTAGAGGACTTTACTCAGTGGAAAGGATGAAATAGGGTTAAGAGATTGATTTTGAATAGGTAACATCTCCATAAGAGCTTTTGAAAAAGCATCAATAGTTGGATTAACAGTGTCTGGGAAAGGTTTAGGTTGTTCAAGTTGTTTCAAGGTAGATGGAGTGGTTGTTTTCAGCTGCAAAGATTTAGGTTTTGGCTTAGAGATTTTTTTAGTTCGTCTAGGAGGGACTAAAGGTTGAAAGGGATTGTATTCAGGGGAAAAAGTAGTAAGAGACCGAAGTAGAGGTTTTGGCTGAAACGAAGAAGGCTGAGATTTGGGGCTAGAAAAGAAAGTATCATGGATAGGTAAAGAAGAGAATGGTTTTAGAACCTAGACAAGTAATGGTGTAGCAGTAGCTTGTTACTTTTCATGAAGTTTTCTTTTAAGAGCTTGAAGTTGTTGTTCAAGATCGTTTTTTCTCTGTTCTTCAGAAACCATTAATTTTGAGGTGTTCTTGAAATCCATTCCAGAGGTTGCAAGAGCAAGTAACTTGTGATGAAGATTGTCAATATTGGCATTTAGATTTGCAATTAGGGCTTCCAAGGTATCAAACTGAGTATAAATAGTTTGTTGAACTGTCTATTCTTGAGTATGTAGGTGCGCTAGCACCTTATTTTAAGCCTTGGAGTTTTTTGCCTACCAGTTTAAAGCAACTTCAACAGTAGAAACCTTTGTCTTTTGACCTTGGCTATCAACAGCACTAAGATTTTTGATTTTCCAAACATGGGTGGTATCTTCCTATGATGGTTCATAATCATGTAGAAGAGGAAATTCTGCCTCATATCCAGAGGACTTTGGGTCAAACATATGACAATTCTTAAGGATTGTAACAACATTTGGCTTAGGGAAAAACCTCTTAGGTCTAGCCTTTTTTGGAGAGACCCAAGGGGTTTGCACTTATCAGGATGGAGTCTTTTGAATTCAGCTTCAGCAAGAGCTTTTTTGTTTTTTTTTTTTTTGTTTTCTTTCTCTTTTAGCCTTCTGTTTAGCAGCATAATTAGGACTCATTTCTCTAAGACATTGCCATCTAAATCTCTGTCTAAATCTTCATCTTTCAACTGTTACAATCCCTAAGGAGTCTTATATGTTTAACCAAAGTCCTTTGGATATGAAGCAGAATTTCCTCTTATACATGATTATGAACTGCCACAGAAAGATACCACTTATGTTTGGAAAATAAAAAATCCTACTGCTATTGATAGCCAAGGCAAAAAAAAAAAAAAAAATAAGGTTTTTACTACTGAAGTTGCTTTGAACTGGCACGTAAAAAATTCTAAGGCTTAAAATAAGGTGCTAATGCACATACATACTTAAGAAGAGATAGTTTAACAAACTGTTTCTACTCGTTTGATACCTTGGAGTCGCTGGTTGTAGATCTAAAGGCCAATATCGACAGTCTTCATCACCAGTTACTTGCTCTTGCAACATTTGGGATGGGTTTCAAGAAAACCTCACAATTACTAGCGTCTGGAGAACAGAGAAAAAAAGATCTTAAACGATAACTCCAAGCACTTGAAACACAGTTTCAGGAAAAATAACAAATTGCTGCTGCACCATTGCCTGTCCAGTTTCTAAAGTAATTCTCTTCTTTACCTATCCATGACCCTTTCTTTTCTCTTCCCAAACCTCAGTCTTCTTTATTTCAGCCAAACTCTTTACTTCAGCCTCTTACTACTTTTTTCCCCAGAATATTATCCCTTTCAACTTTTAGTCCCTCTTAGACTAACTAGAAAAATCTCTCAGCCAAAATCTAAATCTCCTCAGCTAAAAACAACCACTCCATCTACCTTAAAATAACCTGAACAACCTAAATCTTTCCTTGACATTGCTGATCCAACTGTTGGTACTTCTTTAAAAGCTTTGATAGAAATGCTACATTTTCACCAAACTATAAACCCTATTTTATCTGTTTTACGAAATAAGGTCCTCCAATCTAGCCAAGAACCTACAATAGCTCAGTTTGTTAATCTTACTAAACTCGAAGATGTTTTTGATATAATCTCCCCTACTTCATCTAATTCATCTTCTCTAGTGCCTAGTGAAGCCTCAGAGGATGTGGTGTCTCCTAAATTATTCATGGTAAATCCCCTAACTGATGGAGATGAGGTAGAATCATCTTTTCCTCTAGACGTAACATAAGAAGGACCTCTTAAAGAGGAACTTGAAATTGCACCTTTATCGTAAACTCTTCCATCAGATATAAAAAAGCATTTCACCTTAGATGATGTCCCCCCTTCCAAATGGCGAGACATTTTCTTTGAAATACATTCATAGCTTCAGGTAGAGATGCACCTCCCTGGTATGACTTTTTCTACTTCTCTTCAAAGACTCATTGCTAGATTCTAAAACAGATTATGAGATTAGTGGCTTGCCCTTGGAGAATATTAGCAACTATAGGTCTATCAGGTGGCAAACATGGATTTATTTCTCTTTTATCTATATAGTGGATTCCTTGGAATTCTTGATCATTATCTTACTCAAGCCAAATAAGATTACCTACGCATGAAGTGTTGCTCCTTTGATAGAAAAGGTTTGAAGAAACACTATGATTGTATGTCCAAGTTGTTTTATCTCCTCAAAGGGATGGATGATCCAAACCTCAAGCAAGACTTTTTTAACTCTCTTCTTGATCTATAAAGAAAAGAAAGTACAAAAGTTATGCAGACCAGAGGCCTGAAACTATAGACAATTTCCCTTGGAGAAATCTATCAAGTTTCTTTACAAACGCTTGAGCACCTCTGTAATTAGAGAAAATTTCTTCAAGACATTGAAAGAACTGGCAAGAAATTAAGTCGTGCTCGTGATAAGCCCGATTTAAAGATTAAGTTTTATAGTGAAAATGAGTGTGACTGTTCCACCAAGAAGATCAGACACTTCAAGAAAACGTCATTCCGTAAGTCTTATAAGTTGAAGAAATTCAGAAAACTAAAATCAAAATTCTTCAGAAGAAAAAGATTTCCCAGCAAAAGAAAAACCTCTAGTCGTTGCTATGTTTGTGGCAAAAAAGGCCACTATGCCAAAGATTGTAAGTCCAAGAAGTAAAAAGAACAACTTGTTGCTGTGCTTGCAAAATTTGAAGCTCTTGAGTCCAGTGACCTTGAATCTCTTTTCTCCATTGATGATGAACCTACTTTGGAAACCTTGTGTACATTTTCCTACCCTTTGTCTAGCTCATCTTTATCTTCAGCCATATCCTCAAATTTAGAAATTTATACCATTTAATTCTTAAACCAAATCCAAATTAGCCCAAATGCTCGAATCCATGTCCTTCTTGATAAGTACTTAAAACCCTTACTTGTTATAGCCTTCTTTGATATATGAGCTGCCTGTTCCATTACAAACCCAGATCCTTTGCCTAAAACCCATTGGCTTTCTTGCTCACAAGATTTTTGAGTAGCTAATGGAGAAAGGTTTACTATTACCCAAATCAGTAAACCCATTCTCATTAAGTTATTCCTTAATCTAGTGATTAAGAAAAAGGTGGTTCCCATGTACTTGGTAAAGATCTTCTTATTGGATTTGATATTCTACAAGAATTGCCCAAAATCAAATGGTCAGCCTTTAGATTATCTTATAAAACTTTTACCCTTCTATGGTCCCAAATACCTCATTTCTATCTAGTTAAACCCTGTGAAACCATTTGGGGCTAGCTCATAGAAAAATCATGCGCTGATTCCCACGTATGTTTTTTGAAAAAATGCCCAAACACTCTCTGGAAAAGCCTTGACTTCTTTGTGACCCTTCATTTCAAGAAGAATAAAAACATTAACCCAACCAAGGCCAGTCATAATGGAATGACTTCTGAGCACTATGAACTTGCTATTGCTGGTCACACAGCTCTAATCTGAAGGACTCATAGAACCCACTATTTCACAATAGGCATGTGAAGCTTTCTACGTTAATAAGCACTTTGAGCAAGTCAGGGGAAAAATAAAATTAGTTGTAAAATATCAGCCATTTTTTTCTTGATGTCCAGTTCCTTCTTCCTAATTGTCTTTTCTTGTCCAAGAGATTGGCCTAGGCTAAGGTTTTCTCAAAGTTTGACTTAAAAGTTGGATTTTAGCAACTTGGCATACATCCTGATAGAAGGCATAAGACTGCATTTTGAATTCCCAATCATCACTTTCAATGGAGGGTAATGCTCTTTAGTTTAATGATAACTCTCTCTTTCTTTTAGTAAGATATGCTGAAGATTTTTTAACCATTGAAACATGATGCTTTATGCGTAAATGAATAGTCTATTTAGGACATAGTCCCTTAGATAAGAATGGTAGGCTCTATTACTATGCAAAGAGAACAATGAAGTCTCTCATTTACTGTGTATAAGTGACTATCTGAAAGCTATCACAAGGAACAAACGGGTTAATACCGTTTCTCCAACGAGCTTGTAAAAATTGGGTTTTACGAGGGTTTAGCCTATGGCTTGACTACATGTGACATGAGACTCACAACTTGACTTAATGCATCCCAAAAAAGTTAATGGTCACTAGATCTTCAAACCTTTAGCTCTCCGAAGAAAACCTTCTCAGGTTAGTGATCTAGTCGAGAAGAGTTCAGTGCTTTTGTTAGTCAGGCTGTATACACAGCCACATCCTAGAGGGATCTACTGATCTCTTTCAACTAGCTAAATGGTAAAAATAGGTTATGTATAGCAAGCTCAATGATGCACGTAGTTTGTGATTAGGAAAGATGGGTTTATGACAGATAGGGAAAGCATAAAGCATTTACCCAGTTTATTCAAACACCTTGTAAAACAAATCAAGATATATACATGCACATAGTTTTATTTGCAATTGAATGGGTTAGTTATGCACAGTATAAATGAAATAACAAAATGTATGCATCCTAGTGGAAAATGAGATCATGTTTTAATTAGATAAACCAAAGATTATGGTGTGAGATAGCCACTATGAGGAAAGGAAACTATGGTTGAACCCTTGAAATAGGAGCTGTTTCCCTAGCAGAGTCACCAATTGTTGCGACCAGATCCACGCGGTTGGTCATGAGTCTTTATCATGACATGGTGCATCTGAGATCACTCAAATGTGAAAAAATATGGTTTTTGTTTTGAAACAAGGCCTTTGATTATAGAGACTAAGAGTTGTCACCCGATATTTGGCACCAAAAACTTGACCGCCTCTAAATATTGCATTTAGAAATACCCCAAGTGCAAGAATGTGTGGTGTAGTTTTACTTGGAGAGTTCAAGATTATATCCATAGGAAACTTTGAGATGAAACCTAGGGTTTCTAAGTTCTTCTAACCTGCTGTTCTTTTTTTTTTTTAAACAATAAAATAAAATAGATTTTTGGGTTCGAAAAGTTTGATTATATAACTAATAAACAAATAAAATAAAATTACAAGTAATTAAAATAAAAAGGACTTGATCCAGCCTACAAATCCAGGTAGATAATTGATCTCATTTTACTTGTTTTTTTTTTTTTTTTTTTTTTTTATCTCAGTTTACAGCTCACGTTTAGAAAAAGTAAGCCGGAAAGATTTCATCGTTAAAACAAATAATCCAAAGTACGGTTTTAAAATCACGTTTAGGATAAAGAAAGCCAGAGAGATTTCATCTTGAAAATATTCTTTGGTCCATATTTCTTTTCTTTGATTTCAAAATATTAAGAAAATTATTATTAAGTAATATCATTAGGGATTTTAATTAAATATGATCGATGTTACAAGTTTTTGAATGTTTTGAAAATGAAAGAAAAAGAAAACCAGATAACAAGCCTAGAAATATTTTTAATGTTTCAAAACATTACAAAAGTTCTAATCAAATGTAGTTATCAGTGATTTCAAGAAAATATAATCAACTACATACGTTTTCGAAGGTCTTGAAAATATTCAAAAATAGATCTACAAAAATAGGAACACTAATATTGCATGTTTGGATTCATTCACGTCTAAAACTCAAACAAGGATCCACCCATCATTGATGGGTGGAATCAAGTATAAAAATCTAACCTAGCATAGGCGAATTAATAAAATAGCAAACAATAAGAGAATATAAAATTAAAATAGAATGCATTGAATAAAAATCATGTATTGTACTTCGAAGCGATGTTACAATGCAATCTACGAACAATGAAGCGAACAATTAATTCAAAAACTCCTTAAACTACCTTCTAATATTCTGGAAAAACAAGAAAAAAAATGTACATGAAAAACCTCCAGCTGCCATTGCAAAATATATATTTATATGCATGAAACGAAACCCTAAAATGTGCAGAAACAGTTACTACTGTCCAGACTGCCCGACAAGGTGTTTGGATAGCAAAATCAATTTTTAATGCCAACAATAAAGTTGTACCCCTTTGAGTCTTCTTTCTAAGTTAAAAAGAATCACATCAATCAGAGTTGAGCAAAAAAGTTATGACCAAAATACTGACAGGGTGCCGTGCTAAATGATCGTATGTAGAATGTGCATCTAAAATCAACTCCCAATATAAGGGTGTGCGGTATAGTTTTACCTGGTGAGTCCAGGATCATATCCACATGGAGCCTAAAGTTTTAGTTTCTAAATTCTTCTAGGTTCTTCTATTCCGAAGTTCAATGTAATGTAAATATTAAAAAGTTAGAAGTTCTCAAATTTGGTTTTCCTAGCAAAATTTCCTAAATAGTAGCAATTAAATTAAATAAGAAAGTAATTTTAAATGAACAATTTCCTAATGTAGCAGAACAACTTCAAACAAAATATAAATCAACTAATTCAAAACAACCTTGATTTAATATTCAATTTTCAGGTGAAGAAAATTCTCACAAATTAAATTCCCAATAAAATTCTCAATTCAAGTTTCACGTTTAAAAGAAACAAGAATTGGAAGATATTTCATTGAAAGCTCTCAAAAATTCCCACATACACAATTTCACATTTATGTCAAAGGATTGTGAGCTTAGAAAATTTTCTATTAAAATTATTTGTGAGTTCAAATTCAATTTATTCGCTTCAAGTTATATAAAAGAATTTTTCAAGTGCCGAAAACTTTTATAAGCGATTACCAGAATATGATCAAAAGTTTTCATTTTCTACAGTTCTGAAATAAAATAAATCTGATTTGAATAAAAGTTCTAAAAAATACCATAATCTTAACTTCGTACTCACGTTAGAAGGATTATGAAGTTGGAAAATCTTCTAATAATATTATTTATGGTTTCAGACCCAATTTGTTTACATCAAAGTTTTTAAAAGAATGTTTAAAGCAACAAAAACCTTTATCAGTGATTCATGGAATGTGAATAAAGATTTTTGTTTTCGAATTTCTTTTCGTAAACTAAATTAAATCCTAAAGCAGGTGTATATACCCTTATGTTCACACATTACGTATATAACCTTAGGGTTTTAATCCGTTCGACTCTTCACCTTAGATTGAAACATCAAATTAAGGTTTCACAATTTCTAACCTAGCATATTTTCACAATCCCTAAACATTCAATACTTAAAATCTAATCTAAAAATCACTACGAATGCAAACTGAAAACTGAAAACATAAAGCGTAGTGACGAAACCCTAGATTCTAATTACGCATGCACCAAACATTCATTCATTCAAAGTAAATTTAAACCAAAAAAATAAATAATGAAAAGAATCAAAACTCAGAAATATTCTTATTAAACTTGAATTTTAAAAGTACTGTACTTCGAAGAACGCTTGAACAATAAACTTAAAGTGAGTGCAATGGAAATAGAACCAGCGAAAAGACCAAGAACCTTCAAGAACGTCTTCAAAAATAAAATAAAACTAAGCTAAACTCTAAACTAAAACCTAAAAAAATTAAGTAAAATGGTTAGAAACCGAAAATATTTCTAACCGATTTAAATACTTGAGTAACAGCAGAAATTAAAGAGTTTGGAAAGCAAATAATGTGAGGTAACCTTGATTTGATGTTTAGTTTTTAGGTAGAGGAGAGTCTTATAACTAAAACCCTTTTTGTATTTTACCACAATTCAAATTTCACATTTTTCTGAAAAGAAGGGAAATAGGAATTGGAATATATTTCATTAAAAGTTTAAATTATCACTTACACAACTTCGTAACTTCGTACTCACGTCAAATGGATTACGAAGTTGAAAATTTTTTTATTAAAAATACGTGGTTTTGGATTTGTTTTGTTTACGTTAAAGATTTAAAAAATTTGATTTAAAATTCCAAAATACTTTTCTAGTGATTCAATGAATATAGACAAAGTATTTTGTTTTCGAATGTCTTTTTGTAAATCAAAAGAAAATCCAATAAAAAGGGTATATACGCTTATGTTTCCACGATGCGTATATACACCTAGGGTTTTCAATCACTTAAAGTTCCCTACCCTACTTTCAAACATCAAACCAAGACTTTTAGTTTATAGCCTAGCATGTTTGCAATAGAAATCATCAATCAAGAATCAAAATAACCTAAAAATATTATTCAAGAAAACAAAAAAAACACAAAAATTAAACCCTAGGTTTTAACTGTGTATTCAAGAACATTCAAACATGCCAAGAAAATAAAGATTTAACTATAAACCATTAAAGAACGAGATTTTTGATTACGTTAAATAAATAACGTACCATACTTTGAAGATGTAAAATGAAAATCAACCAAAGTTGAAACGGGATTGACGAATATACTAATGAACTTCAAAAATAAAAATAAAAATAGAAAAACCTAAACTAAAACCTAAAGAACTAAAGAAAACGGCTAGAAGTAGTCTAGAAAAGTCCCTCCAAAAGTCCTAAGGGTTTAGCTTTTATAACCTTAGAAAACCCTAAAGAAATAATGAAAACACGGAGCTTTTAGATGCCGCACCATCCAGAGGGTAGCCTTGGACGTTCGGATGGCCAAGAGTCTCTTCTTCAATTTTGCTCAGCTTAGATGTTTTGCTACACAGCTTTCTATCCCGAATTTCTAATGCGATTTTAACCTTGAAGATGAGGGATTTAAGCTTCGGCTAAAACACTAAAGTTGTAGTCCTTTAAGTCTTCTTTCTAACCCAAAGGGAATCTTGTTAATCAGAGTTCGGACCGAAAAGTTATGATTGGAATATCACAGGGTGTTCTGTAAAACTCTACTGCACAAGTCTTCAACCATTTCGAGTTTAGGACCATTTTTTTGGCTACAAATCATCAAAATTCCGTCTTTCTCACTGCATTTAAGAAATTAACTCACATAAGTAATAAAATAACAAAAGTAAAAGAGTTTATTAAAATAATCCATCATCCAACGTTAAAATATTAAGTTAGTAATTTCACATTTCAAGTGTAATTACTAAATCATCTAGAGAATTTCAAATTATGTAACTTTGCAAGTTAATTTCAGGGTAGATGAAGACCTTTTTTGGTCTTAGGATCTTCATGAAAGTTGAAGCTAAGAATGTGTACTTGATTTTGAGCTTTTGAATCACCTCAATTGGATCTCAAAAACTCAAGATATGCCCCAAATCATTTTTGAAAAGCTTGATATGTCCACTCCAACTTTATTGAATACCACTTTTAATTTCTAGAACTTTTTCCACATCAAAATTGTGCATTTTTTCCATTCTAACAAGCTATTCGAGTGTATTTTGTAACAAGGCTTGCATAATTGAATAAAATAACATAAATAAACAACATTAAACTAAATTAAACATATTAATTAGCATGAAAATTAAGGCTTATGTGTAATACCCCTCATTTTTTGTGTAATTGAGCTCTTTTAATGACATGGAAGTGTGTTGGTCTTTTGGGAGTTGAATTTTAATGAGTTTACGCGTTGGTTGAGTGTTAAGGACTTTAGGATG
>JAVXUM010008066.1:0-10313 GCA_035590655.1 Pouteria glomerata | reverse complement strand
CGTTGAGCTTCAATTCCTTCTTCGCTTCCATGGATTTCTCTGCTTTGCTTTATTGCTTTATTTATGTTGTTTTCTTCATCACTTGTTAGGAATTCAGCTTCATTTTCACTGCAATGAACAAAACAACCATGTAAGTTCAAAATAATAACAAAAAGATAAAATTATAACATAAAATACTGTAACACTAATCATTTAGTCGGTTTGTAATTACACTTTACAAGTGCAATCAACAACAGAAGAAACACTTCAACAATTTATAACGACTCAATCTTCGTTATGGGCTCAAAATACTAAGAACATGGATGAAATTAGAAGCCAATTGACCTTTTTAACTCAAGCTCTAAACACTCAACAAAAAGGGTAATTCCCTGCTCAACCTCATCCAAATCCTGTTGGTTAAGCTACACAGGTTGAAGGTTCTTTGAGTGCACCAGGGAATGTGGAATAGGTGCAAAACATCACTACATTTAGGAGTGGAAAAAAAATAGACAAAACCATTCATCCTAATTCTAGTGAATCAGGGAGGAATTAGAATATAAGAGAACAGTAGAAGAGGACAAGAGGGCTGGAAAATAACCTATTAGCATAGAGGATGAAGAGATAGAAAAAGGAAATGATGAAAAGAAGAAAGGAGAGAGTGACGAAGTGAAAGAAAGGGGAACATAAGTGGTGCCTAGGGAATATGTTCCCAAAGCACCATTTCCCCAAAAATCTCTTAAAACAAAGAAAGAAGCCCAGGCGGCTAAATTACTAGAGGTGTTCAAACAAGTTAAAATAAATATCTCACTTCTCAATGCAATTAAGCAAGTGCCACTCTACGCTAAATTCCTAAAAGAATTGTGCACTGTAAAGAAAAAGTTAAACGTCAAAGAAAAAATATTTCTCACTGAACAAGCTAGTGCTATTCTACAAAGTCGCACTCCTCCAAAATATAAGGATCTTAGTTGTCCCACCATTTTCTATTACATAGGGGATTATTATATTGATAGAGCACTACTTGATTTAGGATCAAGTGTGAACTTACTTCCCTATTCAGTGTATGAAAACATGAGTGTAGGAGAATTGAAACCAACTTGTGTGACTTTACAATTAGCAGATAGATCAATCAAAGTCCCACGAGGTATAGTAGAAGATGTACTGGTTAAGGTGAAAAACTTATATTTTTCAGTTGATTTCATCATATTAGATACTCAACCCTTGACCAGTCTTTCATCTCCAGATCAGACACCCGTCATTTTGGGACGACCATTCCTAGCCACCTCAAATGCTCTTATAAATTGCAGGAATGGTTCAATGAAAATGTCCTTTAGTAATATAGAATTTGAAACTAATATTTTCCACATTACAAAACAACCAAATAAGGCGTCTGACATTTATGAAGTGGATATGGTGGAGGACATAGTTCAAGACTATGTCGATCGAGAGTTCGTAGAAGACCCTTTAGAAAGGGTCATCTATTTTAATGAGGAGCGCTTCAGTTCCACAACCGCCAATACAGACATAGAAAGTATGTTCAAATGGTTAGAAGTTTGCCTGTTAATGTCTGTTGGTAGTTGGGTCCCACTCTTTGAGGAGTTGGGACCATTGTTAAACAAAGCTGAATCCTCGGACATAAAAGCTCCAAATCCTGATAGGAAACCTCTACCCTAGAATTTAAAGTACGCTTTTCTAGGCGAATGAGAGACATATCCTATAGTGATTTCTTCAGAACTGACCACCACACAAGAAAACATGCTAATTGATTTGCTCAAAAATCATAAGAGAGCCTTAGGGTGGTCAGTAGCCGATTTGACGGGTATAAGTTCACTCCTTTGCACACATCGGATTTATTTAGAAGAAGATGCCAAACTAGTTCGTCAAATGCAAAGACGTCTCAATCCTAACATGAAAGAAATGGCGAGGGCTGAAGTGCTCAAACTACTTGATGCAGGTATCATCTATCCAATCTCTGATTCTAAATGGGTAAGTCCTACACAAGTAGTGCCTAAAAAGTCTAGAGTGATAGTAGTTAGGAATGAGAACAATGAGTTGGTTCCAACTCAAATTCAAACTAGTTGGCGAGTCTGTATTGACTACAGAAAGCTCAATGCAGTTACAAGGAAGGATCACTTTCCCCTTCCTTTCCTAGATCAAGTTTTAGAAAGAGTAGCAGGCCATGCTTGTTATTGCTTCTTAGATGGCTATTCGGGTTATAACCAAATAGGGGTTGCCTTAAAGGACCAATCTAAAATGATGTTTACCTGTCCCTTTGGCACCTTCGCATACAAAGAATGCCTTTTGGCCTATGTAATGCCCCTGCTACCTTCTAACGCTGCATGATTAGCATATTCAGTGAAATGGTGGAAGAAATCGTTGAGGTATTCATGGATAATTTCTTTGTCTATGGAGACTCTTTTGAACAGTGTTTGAAGCATCTTGATCTAGTACTTTCCCGATGTAAAGAAGAGAATTTGGTATTAAATTGGGAGAAGTATCACTTCATGGTGACACAGGGTATTGTGTTGGGACACATCGTTTCTAAAGAGGGTATCCAAGTGGACAAAGTGAAAGTTAAACTCATCCAAAAGCTTCCTAACCTAAACTCAGTTAAGGATATAAGGTCATTTCTGGGACATGTTGGTTTTCATCGGCAGTTCATTCAATCTTTCAGTGCAATTTCAAAGCCCTTGTGTCAGCTATTGACACATGACACACCATTTGAATGGACACCCTAGTGCCAACAAGCCTTTGACACACTCAAGAGTTGCCTCACCCCAACCCCTATTCTTCAATCTCCTGATTGGTCACTTCCTTTTGAACTTATGTGTGATGCAAGTGACCATGCCATTGGAGCTGTGTTAGGTCAGAGAAAGGATAAAAAGGCGCACGTCATCTATTATGCTAGCAAAACTCTTAATGATGCGCAGAAAAATTATACGAAAACTGAAAAGGAATTACTTGCAGTTGTCTTTGCTCTTGAGAAATTTCGCTCCTATCTCGTTGGTTTAACAGTGATTGTGTTCACTGACCATTCTGTCCTTAAGTATCTGTTGACCAAACAAGAGGCCAAACTACGATTAATTCGTTGGATATTACTATTATAGGAGTTTGAGCTCGAAATTTAAGATAAAAATGGGATAGAAAATGTTGTCGCTGATCATCTTTCACTTCTGCCGATTGAAGCTATCCCTTCAGATGGAACTCAAATAAATGATAGTTTCCCAGACGAACAACTATTTCATGTAGAAGCAATAGCAACAACAAGTTTACCCTAGTATGTGGATATTACAAATTATTTAGTGACTGGGCAGATCCCAAAGGAATGGCATCCTAGAGATAAAAAGAAATTCTTACATAATGTAAGAGTTTTCTTTTGGGATGATCCATATTTATTTAAATATTGCTCGGATCAGATGATCAGACGATGTACTCCTGAGTGGGTGGCCATTTTTCCACAAGTTAAACAGCTGCTAAGGTCTTACAGTGTGGATTCTATTGGCCGACGCTTTTTAAGAACGTTCACCAGTTTTGTACCACTTGTGACCGATGTCAACGACTAGGGAGCCTAACACAACAAAAGATGATGCCGCTCTCCCCCATTCTAGTTTTAGAAGTATTTGATTGCTGGGGTATCGATTTCATGGGACCATTCCCTATCTCCTTCGGATATGAATATATTTTAGTAGGGGTAGACTATGTATCGAAATGGGTCGAAGTCATTGCCACAAGAACCAATGATCATAAAGTCGTGATGAAATTCCAACACGAAAATATTCTCTCCCGTTTTGGAATGCCTCGTGCAATCATTAGTAACAGGGGAAAACACTTCTGCAATTGACCACTAGGTACTCTACTGCTTAAATATGGGGTAGTGTATAAAGTGAGCACATCCTATCACCCCCAGATAAGTGGCCAAGTAGAGCTCGTGAATAGAGAGATCAAGCAAATCCTTGAGAAAACGGTTAACCCTAACCGTAAGGATTGGTCATTGCGGTTGGTGGATTCCCCATGGGCTTATCATACTACTTATAAAATAACCTTGGGAATGTCACTGTATCGGCTTGTCTATGGCAAGCCATGTCACCTGCCAGTTGAACTAGAACACAAGGCCTATTGGGCGATTAAACAATTCAACATTAACATAGATGAGGCAGGATTACACCACAAGTTACAGATTACAGGGTTGGAAGAACTTAAGAATGATGCGTATAAGAATGCCAAGATGTCTAAGGAAAAGATGAAGCAAGTACATGACCAACATATTTCACGTCGATCTTTCTATGAAGGTCAGAAGGTACTACTTTACCGTTCACGACTTCACCTCTTTCCTGGCAAACTTCAATCAAAATGGTCGGGTCCCTTCATCGTTACACATGTTTCAGACCATAGAGCGATAGAGATTGAAAACCCAAAGAACCAGAATAAATTAAAGGTGAATGGACATCGACTCAAACCATACCTTGATCAATTCGTAGGGTTGGTGGAGTCGGAGAATCTATTGGATCCCCCGCCTTATGAGTGAGTTCCCGATAATTAAATCCACTCGTTGTATATTAGTAGTTTAGGATTTAGGAGTGTGAGTTTAGGAGTAGTCAATTAAGAGTTATACTAGGGTATCAAAAAAAAAAAGGGACTACCGTCTAGACGCTCATGAGTAACTGTCCAGATGGCCGAGTAACACATTTCCGGAATTGAGGCACCGTTCAGACGCTCGACTGAACCGTCCAAATAGTTTACTAGTTTTAAACATGATCCGCTTCATTTTTTTTCAGCCATTAACTTTCATCTCTCCGGTGATCTTTCTGCTCCATTTCCACACTCAACCCTAGTGGTGCTCAAGGACGGTGAGTTCGGCTTCATCCATTCCCTCTCCTCCCTCCATGCACGTCTCATTCGCGTGAGTAAATTTTTTCTTTGTTCCTAAAATTTTTATTTCGAGCCCTAGTTTCGTTCAGTTCTCCTTCTTCCCGATTCATGGCCATGGGCTTAATAAAATGGACTCTTTCTTCAAAGTTTCATTTTCAAAAACTTGCTTTGATAAAGGAGCCCAATATTTGTGCCAATTAAGTTCGATTTTCCAATGCCCCAATTCTTCACCCCAGTGGCCCCCATTCATTCATGTTCGTCCATCGTGGTGGGACCTCCTGAGGAGTGGGGTCAATTTTTACAAAAAAAAAAGAAAAATTGTTTTGAACAATTGGTTTTGAAGAGTTTCAAGCATTGGATTTTGGATTATCTTTGCAAAATTTTTCCATGCCAAGCCATTAGCCTTCATGCCATTACCCACATTGTTCTAGTCTCATAAGTTTTAACTTTCTGCATTGCTAGTGGGACCACCATAATTGGGTGGGCACAGAGGAGTGTGATTAATTGTTAAATATTTGATTATGGTGGGTCTTCATATGGGCTTGGTGGCAATCTTGTTACAACGTGGTTTTGCAAATTCTAAAGAATTTGAGTTTTGGGATTTCTCTTGCCAAATCTTTTCAAACCGAGCCACCACACCTCATGCCCTTGCTCCCATGTTCCTTTATTTTGCATTAATTTTTTTTTTAGTGCATCGTTAGTGGGACCACCATAATTTTGGGTGGACATAGAAGACTGTTTTTCTATGTCTTTATGCTAGACTTTTGCATTACTAAATAAATGGGGTCCAAGAAGCAACGTGCGAATCGCCAATTAGGTGCTAGTCCCTTTGATAACCATAGGTTTTGGCGCAAGGAGGCGGAAGATAAATTTAATGAATTCTGGACACACCGTTCCGTTATGGTTGAGCGGTATTGGACGATTGAATCATTCCATAATGACGAGCTACAATTATTCCAGAATTTCAATAGGCACTAATGGATTGATCTTGCTCATTTCTGTGCCTACTGCGTACTGGAGGTGGTGCGGGAATTCTTCGCCAATGTCCAAATTGACTCAATTAACCGCCAAAGGGGGCAAGAGAAGATTATCAGCTATGTTCGTGGGGTTGACATTGAGCTGACATCGACAGATCTTGCTTCTGTATTCCAGCTTCCTCGGATCCGGAACCCTGAGTTCACATACCCTGATGTTGGTGGCCCTCTACTTCCTATCATTGGAGCTAAGCTTTTGGTGGATAATACTCCTTAGGAGGATAACTTCCGGAGGCCCATCTCCATGCTGATTGAAAAATATTGGGCGCTCTATATGTTCTCATGCACCAACATACTCCCCCAGAATAGGACTTCCGAGTGCGTCGCAGCTCGAGCGAAGCTTATCCATGCCATTGGGACTGGACTTTCCATTGATCTCCTATCTTTTCTGTGGCACCAAGTAGCCCACACCGCGGCAACTACCCATGGGCAGGCATCCATTCGCTTTGGAGGTGCTTTGACTGAGATCTTACGTAGGAAAGGTATAGACATCCCGACCGATCTCCCGATAGCACCAAGCCTCCAAGACTTCACCCTCACTTCCTATGCCAAATCCAGGGGCACTCTCTCTTGAATACAGAAGAAGAGGGGTGTTTCTCTATGCCTAGAGCCTGACAGTGATTCCTCTTCATCTTAGCCATCAGCTACACCTGCTCTAGAGCCTCCACGAGACTCAGCTATACCAAGCTCACTGCTCAGATGCAGGCATTGGCGGCATAGATGACTTAGATACAACAGACCCAGCAGGTGTAAGGCCACCTTCTCCAGACCATCTTGGATCACCTGAGAGATTCTCAGCCGCCACCATCTTAGCCTTGATGCATGGTCCTTTTTAGCATAGTTTTGTTTTCTTCTCTTTTGAGAGTTTCGGAGTGATTCCCCGATTACTCATTTTGTACTCCTAAACTCTTATATGTAATTGACTCTACTTTTGTTTTAATACTAGTCATGTTTCTTGTCTTAGTTTGTTATGCATGGTTGGCTTACTTCTTTTGCTGCCCTATGTTGATTTTGTTTGTTTAGTTATCTCATGCTGTGCTTCTATAGTTTTTATTGGGTATTTGTTATGTTGGCTAGGTTGTCTTTTTCTGATTTGTATGCTGAACATGATAATAAAGACGAACAAATTCACAACTTAAGCAGAAACAAACGTAAATAGGTATTCCCCAAGGATTGGTCGAGCTCAGCGATGACTCGGAGTCTGTCCAATCTAATGAGAGTTATGATAATTAGCCTAATGACTCATTTGAGGGGTCTAACCAATTCACCTCATTTTACGTATCCTCCACTGGTCTTTTGGCCTCCCCATCAGTTAATGGATAATCCATGGTTGGATGAGATTGATATGGAGATTTTGATGCGTATGGAATGGACTGAGGTTAACATGACAATTCAATGGTTGGATGCACCGATCTATGCCACAGACACCGATTCTGACACTGCATCACTATCCCTTATTGATGAGTTGTCACCTTATAGAGTTTCCCTTACTCGTGATATTGATGATGGAGATACTTGTTCTTATGATTCTTTTCATAGTTCTACTCATTCTCCATCTATTGATGAGCTAGCTAATAGTTTGTCTTTACCCAATGATGCATTTATTTGTGAGGCCAGTTTCAGGTACGTTTTAATTCTTTTATTTTTTAGCTTTTGTTCGTTATTTGCCTTTAGTGTTTTCTTATGTTTGTTTTCTTATTTTGTTTTCCTTTAATGCTTTAGTGTAAGTTGGGGGGGTAGTTTTCCACTTACACGATTCTCTTTCCCGTTGTTCCTTCATGGCACACACATTGAGGACAATATGTATCTTTAGTTGGAGGGGAGGATAGCTAATATAGGAACGCTGACTGTGTAAAAAAAAATTAATAAAAAATAAAAAATAAAAATAAATAAATGTAAAGGGACTATTACTTTATAAACTTTTAGGAACCCTTGAGTTTAATGATGGTAGTAGTCATGGAAATAATAAATGGCTTATTTTGAATATAGAAATAGGAAATGAAAATTGAAATTAAGTATAAATTTTTCTAATGAACTAAAAACTCACATCTTGAAAATATTAAAATGAAGGTGCATTAAGGAGTTGATTTCATGAAACTTAGTAAGGCGAGTACACTTCAGATTGAGGTAGAGACTTAAAAACCCTACCTTTTGTGAGCTTTTGAGCCTGTACTTTCATTATTAGAGGGTTTTGTGCTTAAAGGACTTCTACATTTTCATTCATCTCACTTTTTTGAATAGCTTCATTATTTTACTTTGCTTTGGTATTGAATGCACAAGTAGTTAATGTTAATTTACTTGAATGGATCATTAACTCTATAGAGTATTGTTAATCTAGGGTGAGATGTTAGGCTCTCGTTGTTTATACTTATTAGCCTGAAACTATTCCTTATTCATATTACCAACAGAGCCATTTTGAAGCCTTAGAAAAAATATAATAGTATATGAAATTCTTTTTGTTTTAGCCAAAAACATAACCCTTTTTGCCTTAGATACATATAGTTGAGCCAACCCTTGCATGTCATGGGAGACTTGTGCGAAGTTTGCATTAAGGTGTATAAGAGATAAGTTAGGCTTTGTCAAAAAAAAAAACTCATATATTTATTATGGGGCACAAGTTCCATGAGTGCATTATTTTAGTCCCATAAATAAAAAAAAATAAAAAATAAAAAAAGAGAGCTTCGGTGTTGGTATTCAATGGGAAAAAGAAGGAAAGTTTAAGGGAGAAAGAATTACACAAAGATTTGTGAACATGCCTTTGAATGTTTCCATCCGTTATTATTCAACCAATACCTCCTAGCTAAGTTAAAACCTAGCAAAGACCTAACGGATTTTAGGTGAAAAATACTTAGAGGAGTCTTGATCCATCTCATGTAATTAATGGTGATACTTATATATGCATTAATACATCCTTTCCATGAAGCTATGTGACATTATTGATGATTTAATTCTTTCAATATTATGTTATTTTGGGTTCACTGCACTTAATTGTTTTGCACTCCCACATGAACTATGAGAGAGTAACCTTTTCGGAGTGATTTCTTTTGAGAGTGAACACCTTGGTGAGATTTGGAGTCAAAACCATAATCTTGGAATGCATTTGTTAACTAAGTTGATTGGATGATATGAGTTGATACACCTGATTTGAGATAATTGAAAAGGTTGAGTTTAAGGTTAATTGGGAGAATTTATGCCATGATTTTAAACTCTAATACTTGTTTCTTATTCATTATAAATCAGGAGTTATTGAAATGAAAACTACCATCCATTGAACTTAATTGGAAATTTTGTGGGTAGATTCACTGCAAACCCTCACGAGACTTCACTCGTCCACTAAGGGGAACCTAGGGATTTAAAAGGCTTATTGCACATGGCTAAGTGCAATCGTGTTTCCAACGAAAAGAGAAATAGGGTAGATACTTTAGTTAGTTTTATATAAAGTCATTGCTAGGGACCAACAATGCTATAGTTAGAGGGTGTGAGTACACTTGAAAAGTGTAATTACAAACCAAATAAATTAGTAGATTTATGTGTATTTTATTTATAAGTTTGATATTTTAAGATATTTTTGAACTTAGGTGGTTGTTTTATTCATTGCAGTGAAAACGAGGATATATTTTTGACAAGTGATGAAGAAAACAATGAAGAAAACAATGAAGAAATAATAAAACAAAGCGAAGAAACCGTTAGAAGTGAAAACGGGATTGAAACAAGGCCCAGAGAAACAATGGAGGAAGTTCTCCTAGAGGACCGTATGGACGCATAAGCCTGACCGTCTGGATGGCTAAGAGCAAGCAAGATCTGAAGAATACAGAATTTAGACCAACCGTCCGAACGGTCGAACAGATTAGAAGTCTGCGTTTTCAGTTTTTTTTAGGGTTTCTTGTACGTCTATATAAAGATAACCTTGGGCTACGTTTTGGGGACTTCTTCCCAGCCGTTTTAGGGTTCTAGTACTTCAATTCTTTTCAATTTTTGTGAGTTTTTAAGAAAGTTCTGAGTGATTATTCGAACGATGTTGCTGCACTTCACTGTTTTCATAGTGCTATTGCTGATTTCTGTTTTCTTTACTATGTTGGAACCATATTCCAGGTAAGTTTGAATTCTTTCTTGAGTTTAAGTAATAAAAACATATTCTGTACAGTTATTTTATGTTTTTATGAATTTGCACGTGTTTCTTTACGTGATTTACATTAGTTTTGCATGAGAATCTTGTTCTAGATTTAAGGTTTATTCTTCTTTTCTAGTTTTCTGATTTTTTTTTTATATAATAATTTAGTTTAATTTCATATTAGGTTTTAAATATCACAGATTAGTAGTTTAATATTACTTAAAGTTAATTATGTTCATGTATGCATAAGAATATCTAGGGTTCTTTGTGTCTTATTTGCTTTCTTGATATTTAGATTTTTAGGGTTAGTTGTTTTTATCTAT
>JAVXUM010008004.1:0-10315 GCA_035590655.1 Pouteria glomerata | reverse complement strand
AGTCCAAGAACAGTATTTTAAGCTTCAAATTTTGGTTAGAATGATGTATTAAAAGTGTGGAAAGAACCCCCAATTGTTGTGGTAAAAATTGGCTAGGTTTCGGGTACCAAAGGTGGCCATTTTGGACTTGAAAATGAAACCAAACTCAAGGGTGATTTCAAGTGATTCAAACTCTAAATTTTTATTGTTGTTGTTACTATGATGGAGTTAAAATATTTATAGATGCATTAGATGTATTAGAGGTATAGGAAATAACCCTAATTGAGAGGAAAAAGATTGGTGGTAATTTGGTGACTTAAGCTTGGTGGCTTGGTGTAGGAATGAATTAAAATTCTCATATAATTATACTTACTTGAAATTTGAAATCCTTATGTTTATGATGTATTGGAGAAGTTAAGTGATTGATATATGCTTCGGTGGAGTGTTAGTGGTTTACTTAGCAAGCTTACGAAGTGAATTTGGAAGATATTTTGTTGTAAATAATGTTATTAGTTCATAACTAGTGAATAGATAATCTTATGATGATTCCATGAAGTTGAAAGGGGATTGGATGGATTAATAAGGTGTTAGGAGTCTATTTAGAATGTTTATAGAGAAAAAATCAAAAGTTAGTAGTACATTGAAAGTTTATCTGGTACACAAGTATAGTAAATTTGGAGAGTTATGTGATAATATATAAGGTTTGTTTGATAATATAAAACTAGGTAATGAAAAGAAATTAGAACCAATGTTTAAGATATCTTTAGTGGCTTTAAAGTCTGCACATGATATGATTTGGTTCTTTGAAGAAGAATAAAAATTTAAGAGTTTAATTAGGTTGGGATCTTAGATTATTTTAATAGCTTGGTGAAAAGTCCATACAAATGGCTCTTGAAGTTATAGTGGAGGACTAGTGTTATAAGGTAAGTAAGAATAAAGTTATAATTTAGTAGATGGGAAATGGTATGTTAAGAAGGTTGGAATGATTTGAGATTGTTAAGAAATAATACTTGGTATTGAAAATGATCAAGAGCTCACGTAGAAATTTAAAAATTTCATCTAAACTTTTGTGGACTTACAACTTAAGTTCTGAGGAAATCTAAATATCCTATAATCAACTAGAGCTTTAATGAAAGGAGTTAAGGATTTAGCAAATTTAGAAAATATAAACCTTTATAAATTTAAACTCTATATCTAGAACTGAAATTACTAAGAACTTATAACATCTGTAAACCCGCAATTATACTTAGAACTGTATTTAAAAGTATGAGAAAGAAGTCCAAATGATTTATATGGAATTATTAATTTTTAAGTTATGTAAAATAAGTAAAGAATGCATGAATACGTGAGAAGGGTTTTGCACTCTATAATAATATGAAATTTTAAAGTTTTATATTTAAATTCATACATTTGAGTGAGAAATTGTGTTGTTAAATTAATATTATAATATGTGTTGATATGGTGTGATTGCATGACAATTGTGAGCTTTGATGATGATAGAATATTTTGTGATACATATGTATATCTCTGAGGAATTTAAAAAGGAAATGAGATAATTAATTAGTTATGTTCTGGGGTTTGGAGTACGGGAAAGCAAGAAGGGTCTTGAGATACCCTCGGGTGAAAGATCCGGAACCTGCGCAGGGTTGGGCAGCATACCAGTGAGTTAGTAGCTCACAAATGATGTTTAGTATATATATATCAGGCGTATCGTCGCCTTGGACTATGTCCTAAAGCACGTTTAGCACCTGTACATTTATGTACTCATTCCCCGATAATGATGTGCAAAAGTTGTTGTGAAATGGAAAGGTTGATAAATGATAAACTGGTGAGCTATTGATGATGATTGGCAACCAATTGATATATTGTTGTAACATTTATGTAATGCACATCTCTCGAATGTCTATTTGGATTTCTGGCTTGTTGTTTTGTGTGTACGCATTTTGCTTGTGCACATCTTGTTTCATTTATATATATACATATTATTGTGAAATAGCGTGAGCACACGCTGTCCGTGCTCACGTCCCTACAGATGTCATTGCAGGGCCCACATAGGAGAACTTGATGAGACAAGAAGTTAAGGTTGGAGAATTTCATGCTGCGTCTCAAATCAAAAAATAGTCTTTGTGTTGTAATTAATGTATATTTATAATGTACAAATTATAAAAGAAATGTTATCTATTTTGGCTATGATAATGTAATAGTTTTGAGACCTAGTGATGTAAATATAATATGATAGTGAATATTTTGTGGGTCCATTACGTTACTGTTGTGTATGCTCTGATACTTTAACTAGGTTATTCACGTATTGTATGATTATTCACTCACTCCTCGGGTCTACGGACCTGGGGCGTGACAGGCACCGTCCCACAAATTCTGCCACGTTTCTCTTCATCCCAGCCCAGTAGAATTGACGCTTCACGTCATGATACATCTTCGTGCCCCCCGGATGCACTACCAATCGGGATTGATGGAACTCGTTCATGACTTCATCTCTCATTGCTGAGGGCACAAAGATCCTTCCTTGATGCTTTAATACTGCTTCCTTCAGTGTCCAGTCAGGTAAATCAATCAGCCCCTCGAGCTTCTGACAAATCTCATTTGTCTCAGGATCAAGTTGTTGGGTTTCAATTACTTTGTTCACTAGGGTTGGATATGTCACTGAAGTAAACAGCATACCTCTTTCTGTGCCCTCCTCCAAGGCCAATGTAAACTCCCCGAGTGTGCCTAGTATTTCCCACTCCTTCACTGCTAGGCTGGCCACTACACTCCTTGTCTTCCGGCTTAAAGCATCTGCCACCACATTGGCCTAACCGGGATGGTAGTAAAGATCAAAGTCATAATCTTCCATATACTTCATCCACCGGCGTTGCCTTAGATTCAGGTCTTTCTGAGTGAAGATATACTTGAGACTCTTATGATCAGAAAAGATCTCGAATCTCTCACCGTAAAGGTAATGTCTCCAAGTCTTCAATGCAAAGATTACGGCTGCCAACTCCAAATCATGCACGGGGTAATTGTTTTCGTGGCTTTTCAACTGGCGAGAACCATAGGCCACCACTCTTCCATTCTGCATCAAGACGTACCCCAGTCCCTCCCGAGCGGCGTCACCATACATAGAATAGCCCGCTCCTCTCTCCGGGATAATGAGCACTGGGGCGGTGGTCAGCCTACGCTTAATTTCTTGGAATACCTTCCCGTAGGCTTCATTCCACTCAAACTTTACCCCTTTTCACGTAAGGCGAGTCAATAGTGCAGCAAGCCGTGAGAAATCAAGCACAAACTGGTGGTAGTAGCCCGCCAAACCAAGGAAGCTCCGTACCTTAAATACAGTCCGTGGCTTAGACCACTCCAACACTGCATCAATCTTAGAGGGGTCTACAGCTACCCCCTCCTTGGACAACACGTGTCCCAAGAAATTGACTTCTTTTAACCAGAACTCGCACTTGCTCAACTTTGCGTACAACTGGTGGTCCCTCAGTCTTTGTAATGCTAGTCTCAGATGTTGTTCGTGCTCTTCTTTAGACTTGGAGTATATCAACACATCGTCGATAAAAACCACCACAAACTTATCCAGGAATTCTCTGAAGACCCGGCTCATGAGATCCATAAAGACAACAGTGCATTGGTTAGCCCAAACAGCATCACTAGGAACTCGTAGTGGCCATACCGAGTCCTAAATGCCGTCTTAGGGATATCCGACCAAAGATCAATCTTTGAGAATATAGATGACCCCTTCGACTGATCAAACAAGTCATCAATCCTCGGTAACGGGTATTTATTCTTGATGGTAACCCGGTTCAACCTCCGGTAGTCAATGCACATTCGGAGTGTCCCGTCCTTTTTGGCCGCAAACAATGCCGGTGCACCCCAGAGATAGGTGCTTGGCCTCACAAAACCCTTGGCCCTCAATTCCTCTAGCTGACTTCGCAGCTCTTCTAACTCCGCCGGTGCCAGCCGATATGAATGGATGGAAATGGGCTCCGTGCCTGGAACCAATTCATTGCTAAACTCCACCTCCCGTTTCAGTGGCAAACCCGGCAACTCATTTGGGAACACATCGGGGAATTCATCAACTACCTTCGGCAACTGGGTCTTTAGGTCTTCATTCTCATCTTCTACCACCATATTGGCAAACAAGGAGTATAGGTCTGCCTTCTTACAGTTCCTCCACGAAGGTACCTCAGATACGGTGCACCGATCCACCAGGAAGCGAATGGGGGTGCCTTCGGGAGTTAACAAGGTCACCTTTCGCTTGGGGCAATCAATGGTGGCTCAATAAGCCTCAAGCTAATCCATGCCTAAAATAACATCAAATTCTCGCATCTCCAACACAATGAGATCCACGGGGACAACCACTTCCCGCTTATCAATCATATCTTCTACTCGGAGTTCACATGCCTTCACTACCGATGTCAATGAAGTAAAGTCAGCAGTTGTTCTACCAACAACAATAATTCCATAGGACTCACCTCCAAGCCTAATGCTGACACACATTTAGCAGAAATGAATGAATAGGAAGCTCCCGTATCCAATAGCACCACGGCATATGAAGAGTTGACCCTAAAAATACCTCGGGTAATGAGAGGTTCTGCTGGTGCCTCCTGCTGAGTGAGAGCAAACACTTGCCCCTGTACTTGGCTAGTGGGTGGCCTGCCGCCCCTCTGACTTGAGGAAGCTCCTCTCGGTGGCTGGGAGGCTCCACTCTGAGAGGTTCCCGCTGGAGGGCCTCTCTGCTGCGTCTGCTGCTGGGGTGTCGAGGCACGGCTATCCTGGACACTCTGAACCCCCGGCCCAGTCCTCCCACTGACGCCCTGCAATTGGGGGCAATAACGCTGGACGTGTCCAGCCTGTCCACACCGGTAGTACACTTGGTTATCCACGGGTGCCCCGCCTCCTGGTCGGCCTGTGGCTTCAGTCATTATCTGCAATAAAGGGTAGTCTGCCTTCATGTGCCCCGGTTGTCGGCAGTTGAAGCAAATGGGCTGTCCGGACTCTGTTCTCCTCAGCGGTCTGGGGGCCACTCCAGTTGATTGGGCGGGCTGCCCCTGAGAAGTGGAGGCACCCCCTTTTTGCCTCTTACTGCTTTGCCCCTCTGACTGCTCCATTTGGCCCCGGTCACGGCGATCTTCTATTATAGTTCTCTTCTCCAACATATCTCGCTCCACCGCCATGGCCCGATCCACCAACTCCTCATACTCGTTAATACGGAGCATGACCATCTTGTTGCGGAGAGTCGGCTTCAATCCCCGCTCAAATTTTTGGCATTTCAGCCGTTCAGTAGCAATGAGCTCTGGGGCGTGCTTAGACAGATCTGAGAACTGTCACTCGTAGTCCAGCATTGATTTGTTCCCCTGAATGAGATTGGTAAACTCTTCCTGCTTGGCATCTCGTAGAGACTGGGGAAAGAAGTGGTCACGGAATCTCTCCTTGAATTGTTCCCATGACAGCCCCGCGTGTCCCCGAGCTTCCTTAATACTCTTCCACTAAGTAGAAGCCCATCCCACCAATTGGAAAGCAGTTAATGTGATACAGGTGGTGGGGTCTACAATCTCCAAAGCCTTCAAAATCTTTTCACATTCATCCAGAAAGTGCTCTGCTACCTCGATGTCGGCCACCCCATCATAACTCGGAGGCTTCATCCTCCGGAATTGTTTCAGATTACTCATGGTGGCTCCCGCTCGTATTTGAGGTTGGGGTGCCGCCCCGACTCCTCCCGCCACAGTGGCCATTGCAGCGGCCAATTGTTGCAAGAAGGCCCCAGTATCAGGTGCAGCAGGTGGAGGAACTGCTGGTGCTATAGGTGGCGCTTGGGGCATAGGTGATATTTCAGCCATCGCACTCTACTCTGCCTCCTATTTTAACGGGATGGAGGCACTTTGTACGGGGTATCTGCCATTCCCCTTCCTCTGCCACGGCCGCGTCCTCGGCCTCGGCCCCGTCCCCTACCCCTCAGCTCTTCTCTTGGCGGCATTCTAAAACACATAAAAGAATGCACTAAAAATTAGTACCATGATCACACCGTGCCAAGTATGGAAACAAAAAGAAACATATTGCATCAACATCACATATTCATGCATAATGAAATGCAAATGATCGCATGTCCTTAGGTAGTCTAACCTAGGCTCTGATACCATCCTGTCATACCTCGGGTCCGGGGACCCAAGGGGCGAGTGTAAAACATGCATATCATGTAAACCGAGTCATCGGATCAGAGCTAACGCACCGGTCACGTAATGGACCCACGATATTCTATTGGTTATATAACGGCTCAAAAGAACTTGTCAAATGATTATCTAATAGAATACCTGTGCAAATTATATACTCACTGCCGTACAACTACGCAGTGGCTTTATCACTTAGTCATACATTCACATTCATAATCGTCCATCTGATCCACATTAACCAACATAACCATATAACCATTCCACTATTTGGATTCCCAAAATTTTCTACAAGTCTAGGCCTTATGGCCATTACAAACCAAAAGTGAAAGAACTTAGAAACAATACAAGAGCTTTTCAAAATAAGTATACAACATGAACAATTTGCTATACTTTTCCAAAATGTATACATTCCCTTGAGGTCTCTCCTACTCATCCTGTGTGGGTCCTGTAGAAAAATCTGTAGGGACATGAGCACGGACGGCGTGTGCCCACGATATACTCTCCATAATATAAAAGAATGTAGGTAGTAATCATAAGACAATGAAATAACAATAACGCAATATTTATCGCATAATGGCATATAACTCATGAAGCAAAGTGTAAACAAGTCTCATAGACCTATTTAACCATTCACGTGGTGCATTATCAATTGTCATCAGGTAACCCATTATCTTGTTTACTTTGTGCATATATCACACCACAATCAATCACACCTCATCGAGGATTGGGTTCCGTTCTGACGTCCTTGTTTCGGGCGACGTCACAGCCCCCAGCGTGCTTTAAGGTGGCAACCCAAGGCGACGCTACGCCCGTGTGTATGCCTAAACTACACTGCCCTCATTTCGTAGGCTACTAACCTACTGATATGAAATACCAACCCTGCGCAAGTTCTGGGATTTTCGACCCGAGGGTAACATTCCCCATTCTTATTTTCCGTACCCACAATCCCCGGCAAACAACCAATCATTTCGTTTTATTCTCTTTCCATTAGGTTTGTGTGTCATGTGACTTCATGTCGTTGAGTTTCATATTCATCATACATGCTATCCCATAAGCATTTTTATGTCAATGGCATTATCATTTATGGAAGTATAAACAATGCGATTCATCAAAGGAACTCACTTCAATGTTTCATCTCAACCTCATTTTCTTTATATATCTCAATTCAAATGCAACCTAGCAACAACACATCGTAATCAAGATAGCATGAATGGGAAATAAAATTACGAGGGTTTAGGCTAAATGTCCCACATATGGAAGAGCAAAGTGGATGGTTAACAACCAAAGTGCAAGCAAAATATAGTCCAGGAAACAGGGGGTCGGGCACACGGCCTAAGCCCAGGCGGGCGCCCATAAGCTCAGGCGCATGCACTGCTTCACAGACGGGCGCCCGCCAAGAGCCAGTTTGGCCTAGGTGAGGCGCGGGTGCACGACCTGCAGTAGCAGGCGGGCGCCCACCGAGAGCAACTCCTCGCTGGATTTTTCCTATTTCTTGATTCATGCTACAAACTACTATTCTTGTTCTTTTTTAAGTACTAAATACCACTTTACATTCTTTTTCCCATCTTTCAAGATTACCCTAACTCAAAGTTTCAAAATTTTCTTCCCTCTCCTCACCTCACTCACAACCAAGCAAGCCAACTCAAGCATCAACATTTCTCCTACTTAGATTCCAAAGATAGTTTAAGTTCTACTACATGTCATGGTTTTACTTACTAGACTAAAATTTAACCAAAAAGAGAAGAAGAGCTTAAGGTTAGGCTATGAGAAGTTCCCTACCTCAATTCAAACTTCAATCCCTTTAAGAACTTCAAGCTTTCAAAATGGTTCCTCCTCCCTTAAAATAGCTCCAAGAGCAAACAACTTCAATCACTTGAGCTCCTCTTGACTTTCCCTTTCTCTTGGCTTGCTTTAACATCTCTCCTCTTAATCTCCTTCCTTTCTTCTTCTTCTTCAAGTTCTCTCAATTTTCTTCTCAAACTTTTCTCTCAAGCTTTCAATGGCCGGATAGTCTAGAATGGAGTCTTTCCTTCTCTCCCTTTTTACACTTAACCAAAATAATAATATCTTACAATCAATATACATATATACATATATCTATATACACTTAACCGGCCAAAATGCCCCCTCACCACACAAACTCACCAATACATACATATTCACATATAAGCCACATTCACAAGTCTTCCATGCATTAAAGAAAAGGGTCCCACCATTTTTAATTACCCTTGACTTTCCTATAACCACTAAACAAGCTACAAGATAAACAAAATGGAAGGCCAAGTTCCTTACCCGGCCATCCTTCTTCTTCACCACTCTTCTCACATTAAAACATATATATAAGTGCTTACATGGAGTCAGCAAGTCAATAAGCCAATCAACCAACCTTGCTTAGTCCAAATTAAGTGTGTTGAGTCAAAATTGATGCCAATTTACTTATTATGGCCAGCTCTTCCCTTTCTATTTCTATTCTTCCATTGCACCAAAGGAAACAAGCTCTTTCTCATGCACACTCTACTACAAACATGCACATTCCAAACAAATAATGCACAAACAAAACCATGCAAAAATCCCCCAACACTTAAACAAGGCTTAAAACCATAATCCTTTCCCCAACAACTCTATGCTCATTTTCTACAATAAGAACATTAAGACTTCTCATTCACACCAAATGTGAGGGTATCACACTATTTGTAGAGTGCAAATAAACTCGATATCTATATATAATTTATAAAGTAAAGTTAAAAGTCAAAAGTCAAAAATTAAAGAAAAATAAAATCCTTATTTTTATACTTATTTGTTAAAAATTAAAATAGTTAAATAATTTAAAATTAAATTGGAGTAGACATTTTTATTATCATAAAAATTCATTAATTAAAAATAAAAAATTATAAAAATTTCTAATTAGGAATCTTTTTGTTAGTTATAGGAGTATAGCAATTACGATAATATTTTTTTAATAGTGTTTAAGTAATTGAGGTCTTAAATAATAATGATTTAGCATGTAATATAGCATATTAATATCTAAGTTTAAAGTCCACCTCCTCTAAAAGTCAAGTGAATTAATTATCAAATAATTTATTTTCAAATTTTATTTTAAAAATTATTTTTAATTTAAATATATAAAACCAAAATTGAGTGAGCATTGAGTTCATATTTGTTTTGAATTTTATTAATTATTCTTATTTTTTCCAAGACAAAAATAAAAAATACATTTCTAGCATAGTTTACTATATATATTTAAAATAATTATGTAAATATTTTTTGAGTATAACAAATAAGTAATTATATTTTTAATTTTTTAAGGAAAAAATAAAATAAGAGTAGAGTGAATTTTGGAAACACATAAAATGAAATAAAAATAATAAGTGTGAATTATTATTTATAAATCTATAAAGATGTGACAATATAAAATATACTTTATATATATGTAAGTTGTACACATGTAGTTATATATATTATTTTTAACTTACATATATATAATGTATTATAATGTAAGTCGTATACATGTATTTATGGGGATGTTTGGTGCAGCGAAATATGTTGAAAAAATCTGAAAAATTTTAAAATTCTCTGTTACTTTTTAACATATTCACACCTATAAATCATTTAAAAAAAGTCAATATCCTTCCAAAAAAATTGCATAACTCAAGCTCGATTAATAAAATAACTTAATTTTTTTTTTTAATGTGACCACCGTCATCCCCGTTACCAAATAAGACCCTTTGTTAATATTTTTTTTTCAAGATTTAAAATTCGTTCGGATGAAAATTTTGCATTGTTCTGACCTTTTTGCCGTTGGTGCCATTCGTTCGGACGATAGGGTTCAATTCGTTTCGAAGGACTCATTGGTAGAAATCCTCCATAATGCAGGTCAACCCAGCAAAAAAAAAAAGGGTCCTTTTATTTTGACGTAGCCTGAAGACCTCGTCCGGACGAGATGCTCCTTCAACCCCCAGTATCAAAACATGCAGACCAGAAAATGCTGCAATGCCAACTTGAGAACCTTCACAAGCGATGTGATACCCCGAGTTCTCGAGATGAATGAAATTGGCATTTAAATTGAGCCGGGATGAATTTCGGTGTGTAATGTGTGATACCCCTACCCTGGGTATGAATAGAAAGTTATGAATTAGATTCGTTGAGAGGGTGGAAATGAAAATTTTATG
>JAVXUM010007987.1:0-10316 GCA_035590655.1 Pouteria glomerata | reverse complement strand
AATACTCAAAATGATTTTTTGTCATTTTTCATTTTATGTATAAACTCATTTTCTGTTTTCTAAAACAAAATTTGAAAGCACAAGTGACCAAATGCGTTTTAAACTGTTTTTCTTTTTTTTCAAAAGTTCAAAATGAGCTCAAAACAGAAAATAAAAAATAAAAACTGAAAACAAAAAATAGAAAAACAAACCTAATGACGCTTTAAATTATCTGAAATGCTCGTGCATTTTTCAAGAACTTGGACAAGAAATAATTAGTAATTTTTTTTATTTTTTTATTTTTAAATATTGACTTCTATTTTAGAAACAAAGTTATATGGTAACATGAAACCACAAAATAATAATAATAATAATAATTCTTGAAGACATAACTGGTATTTTAGATATTTTATATATCATTTAGGAGGTATTTGAAATTCATAGAAAGATTAAAAATAAAGTCAAAAGTTAGAATTAAAGTAATGTAAAATTCACACATGACAAAATTAAATTTAATTGAATAAAGTAAAAAGTTTTTTAACTTTTTACAATTTTTTTAAAAGAATTTAAACTTCTAAACGGATCTTTAGTATTAACGGCCAAATGAACGAAGGAAGTTAATTGTGGTAAATATTTTATAAAAAACGAATATAAATTTTAAAATTTAAAATAATTATTTATAATTATTCAAAAACTGAAAAAAAGTAAAATGTAGTAATGGCAATTTACTCAAAATAGTTACGGCATTGAAATCAAGGAAATTACCGGCACAGGAACATTCTTTGGATCCAAATCGAATGTTTCAAAAATCAACTGAAATCAGAGGATCGTTGGGTCAACCCAATACCGTCACTCTCACATCGGATCTCTCCGGTTCCCTCCCGAATCCAAGCGCCTCCCTCCCCATCTCGTTGTCAATACCCTCAGATCGGTTCATCATTCCCTCAATTTCATAGAAAAGCTCACTTTACAGCTCCCTCCATCGCCGCCGCCGACGACCAAAATGATTACGATTCCGTATTTGACCGCTTTAACCACCTACTTCAGCTACGGGCTCCTCTTTGCCTTCGGCCAATTCCGTGACTTCTTCCGAAAAATCATCGATTGGTGGAAGGCCAGCAATCTTCAGGTCCTTCTTTTTTCATGTATATAATATAATTGTATTTACAAATACATATTTGTTTTCGTTTTAGTGTATGTAATCTTGTTCTAATCAACTGATGAAACTTAAATTCGATGTGTTTCTCAGGGTTATGCGCCGATCTGCCTGGGACTTGAGGATTTTTACATTAGAAGGCTGTATCTTCGTATTCAGGTGAATTTATTGAAGATTAATTTCTCTTTCTGGGCTAAATTAAGTTTAATTGTGAATTGCTTATCTTCCGATTGATTCTGCTGGGCTTTATGCTGCTGATAACTGTAAAATTGAGCTAAACTAAGTTTAATTGTGATAACTCTGAAATTGAGCTAAATTAAGTTTAATTGTGAATTGCTTATCTTCTGATTGATTCTGCTGGGCTTTATGGTGCTGATGACTCTAAAATTGACTCTTGTTGAGGTTTGTTTTAAATTTATATATATATATTACTTCGATAATTCACCTGTACACCATATAAAACCAATTTGTTGTTGATTAACGAATTGCAGAAGTGGGATCACCTTTTTTTTTTTAATAATTGAGTTGATTTGTCCTAAACAATGGCTAGAAATATGTGTTCTATCCAAATCCATCCATTTATATAGTGCTGGTTTGAACTAGGCAATCAATCTAAAGAACAACAAAAAGGGGCATTGATTCTTAACGACACATGTATGGATTTATATATCTATATAAAGGGTTTATTCTGTAATTTGTTTGCTCCATTCTAGTTAGATTAGACACGAGTTTAGCTAAATTTGTTTTGAATATAATTTTCCTTGCAGAATTTTTTATTGCTTTTAGGAATATTATAAGTTCTGAAGTTTTTCTGCAAATACTAAGAGTGGACTTTCAATGAAAAAGACAATGAAATCAGATGCATAATCCTAATTTGGAAATGCCTGAAAAATTTTTAGTATGTTCACATCTAGTTGCTATGTTAAATAATAGGAAAATACTTTGTGGTTGTTTGATGAAACAATTTAGTGCTCAAGTTTGATAATTTCTAGTGGATTTTGGGGAAGTGTACTTTAGAATTCCCAAGTACCTAGCAATTATATCTAAAAGGTACTTAGAAGGGTATAGCCATAACATGGTTGCGAATTTAATCTCAAGGATAAAAATTATGTTTATTCAATTTTTGAAATTCAGCTCTAAAAGATTTACTGTAACACTTGATATTTTAAATTGGAATATTTTTGTATTATTTGGAACTAATGATGTATTTTAATTTAGTTGAATTGAGTTATAGTGATTTTATCGGGTTGGGTTTGGCCCGAGGTAGTATTAGGTTGGACAAACTGGGCCAAAGGCCCAGTCATCTTTTCTTTTTTTCCTTTTCTTTTCTTTATTTCCTTTTGGTTTCTCAGCCGACACAGAGAGAAAGAGAGAAGAGAGGGAGTGTAACACCCGGTATTTTAATTTGGGATATTTTTGTATTATTTTGGATGAATGAAATATTTAAACTGAGTTTAAATGGATTATCTTATTTTTTCCAGGTCGGGTTGAGCCCGAAGTGATATTGGGTTGGACAAAGTGGGCCAAGAGCCCAGCTATCTTTTCCTTTTCTTTTCTTTTCCTTTCCTTTTCCTTTTTGTTTTGCTCGGCTGAGAGGAAGCAGAGAGAGGAAAGAGAAGAGAGAGAGAAGAGAGATAAAGAGGAGAGAGAGAGTTTCAGGGCAAAAGAATAGTCGATCCGGGAAGTTCTCGACGCGGTAATCGTCGTGGTGCAACCCATTTCACGAGATTCGAAACGAGGAGGAAGAAATCGGAGTTTGAAATTTGGAGTTCAAAGCGGTTTTATTCGATTTTCTCTATTTCTCTTCAGATTTGAAGTAGGTGGGACTTAGATTTGAGTTCTAGATGTCGTAGGGATCGTTTTGATGTATATATATGTATGTTTTGATGAACTGTGGAAGAAGTTGTATATATATGTATATACATGTAGCTGTGTGTATATATGTGCATATATATATATATCTCATATTCCTGTGGAGAATCGAGTTACACCCCCACAGGTGTAAGACTCAGGGACTCCGTGTTACACCCCCTGACCCTTCCGCTAGAGAACCGAGTTACACCTTTAGTCAGGTGCATATCATGTGCATTGGGAATGGGGCAGTTTCATCCGGTAGAATTGATGTGTATGGATTGGCCGAGAGTGCCATATGTTTATGTGGTGTGCTGAGGAATGTGTTATATATGTTAATTTTGATGAAATTGAGAAAATAAAATTTTGATAATATCAGATGATCCTCAGTCAGTATAAACGTGATTATAGTTTAGTCATGCGGAATTGGGACGTTAATGGGAGATATAGACTTTGAGATTTCTCCGAACTGCAGTCGGATACCTGCTTGGGATACGCAGATGCCTGCTTGAGATAGGTGGATGCCCGACTAGAGGTGTAACTTAGTTCTCTAGCAGAAGGGTCAAAGGTGTAACTCGGAGCCCCTGAGTCTTACACTTGTGAGGGTGTAACTCGGTTCCTACATGAATATGAGATATATATATATACGTTTGTCATCAGCGCTGAAAACGATGTGTTTGGTGACCGCGCGTGACTTGGCTAAAAGTTTTGTTAAGTGTCACTCGTCCCAGGATAAGATTGGGGGTAGATGGAGAATTTAGAATGTATGGTCATTGCACTTTATTTCATGGCATGAGATATGTATATTTATATTATGTGATTGTGCATACATTATGTGTTATGTATATGCACATTGGTGTATACTTGCACTGTCATACTTACTGGGCTAGTTAGCTCGTCCCATCCACTTTGCAGGTGATCCAGCGAGATTGGGAAGTGATCACTCAGAGTTGAATTCACTACTAGATTGACTTAGAGGGTCTTTTATATCGTATGAAATTATTATATTTTATTTGTGCGACCCGGGTTGTGGGTCCTAATACTTATGAGGTTTAAGATTTCATGTGATGTATGTTACTGTTTTTACTTTATATGGGAATGAGGGACGAATGTTAGTTGCTCTGATTAATGTTATTACATTATGACTTGACTTTAGTACATGTTTTATTTATTTTTATTAGTTTCTATATTCTCATGCCGTCTGTCCCGGACAAATTAAGTTAGGAGCGTGACATTTACAGCACTACTATTTAGTTGTACACCTTTTTATTAATTAAATTTTCAATTTACAAGGAAAGCCTTAGCTTCATTCTGCATATTTATACCATACTAACTAGATATGATCGCTAATTAACTGTGGTGCATGGATCTTGTAATGTATTTATGGCGGATGATTAACCAAAAACTAAGTACTTGAAGTTTTAATGTATTTTGATAGCCAGTTTATTATATGCATAGCTGAAAAATTTTGTTTTTTGTTTAATACTGACTATAACAATCTATATGCAGGATTGTTTTGGACGACCAATAGCTAGTGCTCCCGATGCTTGGTTTGATATGGTTGAGCGTGTTTCAAATGACAACAACAAGACCTTGAAGTGAGTATTAGATTATTTTCTGGATGTTTGTAGTTTCAGCATTGGGTTTGGTTTAATTTTTTCTTGTGCTCCTTTTTGTCCATTTAAGCTTGTTCTGCTTTTGTTTTTTGGTTGTACCGTGAAAATGAGGAGTTTGGGCATCTAATAATTATTGATGTCATCACAGATTACGTAGGGGTATTCAGTTAATCTTAAATCAAGATTTCTAAACTGGCGTGAATCTATTCACTCAATCAATTTGGTTTATCTCGTACAGGCGAACCACAAAGATAAGTAAGTGCCTTAACTTAGGATCATACAATTACCTTGGATTTGCTGCAGCAGATGAATACTGTACACCCCGTGTGATTGAGTCTTTGAAGAAGTTTTCCCCAAGCACTTGTAGTACTCGTGTTGATGGAGGTATGCATACAACATGGCATGATATTCTATATATGTATTTAGTCTCCATTAATGCAATTACCAACTTTTGATAAGTGTCTAATGCAATTATGCAACCAGGCACCACAACAGTGCATACTGAACTGGAGGAGTCTGTGGCAAACTTTGTTGGAAAGCCAGCAGCTATTGTCTTTGGCATGGGCTACGTGACAAACTCTGCCATCCTTCCTGTCTTGGTGGGGAAGGTAGGAAGTCACGTTATAAGAGGCAAATGTCATTTATGGAGCACACGTATTTTGGACTTCTTTTCTGTATAAAATGCTTTTAACTGATTACAGTCATCTCCAGGGAGGGTTGATAATCAGTGACTCCTTGAACCACAATTCTATTGTGAATGGTGCCCGTGGATCAGGAGCTACAGTCCGAGTTTTCCAACATAACAGTAAGTTTGTGAAGGGTTCTGTTTGTTCTTCTAAGTAGATTTTGTCTTACGGTATACCTCTGATACATATGATAGTTTTACGATCTTTTCTTTTTAGTTCCCTCTCACTTGGAGAAAGTTTTGAGAGAACAAATTGCTGAGGGACAACCTAGGACGCATAGACCATGGAAAAAGATAATTGTTGTTGTGGAGGGCATATACAGCATGGAAGGTGAACTCTGCAAACTTCCAGAAATTGTTGCCCTATGCAAGAAATACAAGGTGAGATGTTCACTGACTCATGCCTTTGACATACTTGTCTGTTAGATGCACTGATTATGAGTTCAAGCTAAAGACATAAAGTGATACCACCCTTTGTTTCTTTTTTTCCTGTCCTGCATGCTGTTTTTTATTATCTCAAATTTTGTTCTGGAAAAAATTCTCTGTCTGCATCTTTCCTGTGGGAAAATTTTGATGCTTGATGTTCCTCTGCTTCTTAGTTAGCTGAACTTCCTATACATCTTTACAATGACTAATGCTATAAATGGACATAGAGTTCAGTTCATGTGTTTGTGATATTTGTCTTGCTTATTCATGGACATCTATTTGTTACAGGCATATGTTTATTTGGATGAAGCTCACAGCATTGGAGCAGTTGGGAAAACAGGGAGGGGCGTCTGTGAGCTTTTGGGAGTGGATACAGCTGATGTGGATGTCATGATGGGAACTTTCACTAAATCATTTGGATCATGTGGTGGTTATATTGCTGGATCCAAGGTTTGTTTCTAACGTATTCTTCCTGCGGTCTACTTACAGATCTGCTGAATATGATGAAATCTTTTTGAGGAGGATCTGTTAAACACTTATTATCTCTTTTACCAATACTTTATTATGCATGTCTTGTATTTGTTTTTTGGTTTTTTGATTGAAGTAAAAATAACCGTCAAGTAGTGAGGTAGTGGGGAGAGATTTATTGTTGAAAGTTGTAACTGCTGTTACATGTCCATTCTTGAATCTTTTAGTCAGAAAGCTGCTTATTGAATTGAATTTAGTGATTTAAATTTACGTGGGAACCACCTCAGCTTCCTGTCAATGGTCACACAAAGTATCCTTTTATTTTTAATGGCAGAACACAATCAGTGCCATCCAGAAGCTATTATGTCGACCAAATTCAGAATAAAGATTAAGAATGGCAAAAAGGCTGCTATTTTCTAGCAGAAAAGCTGTTGATTGCTCTTTTAAGTGCCAATATCTTGTTGTATAACCTTGTTCTGTCTTACTTGCCCAACTTGTTATCGTATGTAACAGGTTCCTTTGTATTTTTGTTTTATTGCTATTTCCTATGAGCTTGGGAAGTGTGTGATATAGATAATTGTTTTCCTAGTTCAGTGGTTAAATGGCCTTAACATTTTCAGGAGCTTATTCAATATTTGAAGTACACTTGTCCTGCTCATCTTTATGCCACATCAATATCACCTCCAGCTGCACAACAAATTATTTCTTCTATAAAGGTTATTCTTGGAGAGGATGGTTCTAGCAGAGGTTCAAAGAATTTTCTCCCTTTCCATTACTTAAAAACTATGGTGCAATTAGTGCAGTGCATCAAATGCCAGGGCCTGGAGTATTTACTGATGGCTTGATACACTTTTTTGTGTCATTAGGAGCTCAGAAACTTGCACGAATACGTGAAAACAGCAACTTTTTCAGGTCAGAACTGCAGAAGATGGGCTTTGAGGTTATAGGGGATAATGACTCTCCTGTGATGCCTATAATGCTCTACAATCCTGCAAAGATTCCTGCTTTTTCACGGGAGTGTTTGAAACAGAATGTAAGTGCTTTACTACAAAAAAATATATATATTGTTTCCGTGCCTTTTGCAGAAGCAATGTACACATTTTAGTGCTTTAGATGATTTTGCATTGCTCTGGCACAGCCTTTATTTTCCTGTCAATGGGGCTGGCCGGATTTCTAACATTCTTCGCACTTGTCAGATTTCAAATGATTCTTTTGACACTCGTGTTTATCCCTTCTAGACGGTACTTTTTTTTTTTTTTTTCTGGGTGTATCATGTCTCATCAGAGAATGTGGTTGCAGGTGGCTGTTGTGACCGTTGCATTTCCAGCTACCCCTCTACTGTTGGCCAGGGCGCGCATCTGCATCTCCGCTTCTCATACCCGGGAAGACCTAATCAAAGCCTTAGAGGTGATCACCTATCAATATATTATGATCTGATTCTCTTTTTTGTTTTTGCTTGCTTTTGTATTTTACCTACCACTTAACCCCCGCCCTCACAAAAGTAGCGAAGAAGGGTAAGGTGAACTTCGTCTCAGTTAAACCTTCTGAAAGAAACAATATATCTCATCTATGGCATAGTCCTACGTTAGTGCATTACAAGTATTTACTCTAGGCATTTGGAGTTACACTCTTCACTGTTCACTGTAACTAGTGTTATTGTAATATCGTTCTTTGATCGCCTTACATCCGGCTTTATGTTTGATCATACTTTGTACAAGAGGAAGAAAACAAATGCTTCTGCATGTGGTATAATTTTTGGGGGGGTTTGAACTTTTCACGATGTCAGGTTATAAGCAACGTTGGTGACTTGGTGGGCATTAAATATTTCCCTGCTGAGCCAAAGAAGCAGCAATTGGATGAAGATAGAGTGAAGTTGGAGTAAACTTGGAATTTTTTATTTATTTATCTTTTTTAGTGAACTATTCAAGTCTGAGAAGAAGAGCTTGGGAGTTGATTTTTGCCTCTTTTATCATTATTCGTATTGGCCCGATACTAGTTGTGATTTGTGACATGTTAGAATTTGTCAGTTAAATGTACAGGTGCAGTTGTAATTCGTTCCATGTGATTGTTTATTGAATATTTATTCCCCTTTCATGTCATTTTCTCGTCTTGATTTGGAAACCATTATTTCCATTTTTTTTTTTTTTTTGTAGTTTCTATGTTAATTCATATTCATTAAAAAATTGCAAAAATTACGAAAAATAGAAAATTTCATATAAAGAAAAAAAAAGTGAGTTTTTTTTTTTCTTTTTTGAAATTGGAAGAGAGAATAGAAGTGAAAAGGCATCGATTGGAGAATTAAAATAATTGAATTAAAAAATTAATATATTGAGGAATGGCTTTTATTTTTTATGTTTAGTTCATTTTTTTACATTATTTATTTATTGTTTGGTCAAATCCCCACTCCAAAAACAAAACCTTGCAGTAAAAAAATAAAATTAAATTAACAAAGCTTGGAAAAGAAAGGCTCCAAACGGGACTCCCTTAATAATTTTGGTTGCGTTTAATTTGTTCAAAAATATTAAAAATTTTAAAGTTATTTATTTTTTATTTTATTATATAAATTATGTATTCTGTAATTTAATTTATTTTATATTATTTATCCATTTTTTATCACTTTAATTACACTTAGAGTGTGTTTGGAGTGATAAAAAGTGAGATAAAATGAGAAAAAATAAGATAAGTTATGAGTTCGTAATTCGTGTCATGAAATTAAAAGTAAATATATTTTAGAGAGTTTTAGAGATTTTCAATTTTTTTTTTTTTTGTTTATTAATAAACCAAACAGTGCCTTATAGTATAAATAATAAAAATAAGTTGAAAATTCGTAATTTAGATTTAGGTTTCGTTTGTCATTTCCTTAACTACTCAGTTATTAGTTACTTAGTTTTTTCGTTTTTTTCTAAAATAACTAAATTTATCTTTTTACATTTTAAATTCTTTTAAATTATGAAGAATAAAATTGTCAAATTAATTAAAAATTAAAAAATTAATTACAAAAAAATTAAGTTTTTTTTCATTTCCCAACACAAAAAAAAAAAAATTAACTTCTTTTTTTATCTGATTACCAAAAAAAAAACAAAAAAAAACTAACTACTTTTGACAGCCAAACCAAACCTTAATAAAAATCGGGGCACAACAAAACATAATTTGCGGCCGAATTTTGCAGCGTACTGCCGGATACCAATCAATTGTTCATTGACATGGACGGAAAAGAAACAAACTATTGGCCATTTTTTTTTTTTTTTTAGAAATATGAACTATAAAGTTTTTAAATAAAGGACCCTTAACTGTAGCTTGATATTGTTTAATTATTAAAAATTAAAAATATTAAATTTAAATTATTTAACTCCGAAATTATATGACTGCGCCACTTCAACTAATTCAATTAGGCAGCTGCCTGAAATATAAAAATACTGTTATTCACTGAACAATGAAAAAGTAATATTTTTAGGTAAAATATCCTTATATTAATGAAAATATTTTTTAACAAATTTTATTTTAAATGCGTCATATTTGAAATTTCGTGGCAAAATTGATGAAACAAGAGAAAAATAGGAAGCTCACTTAAACCTTTCGTTGTCTTTGATATTTTTTATAAAAAATTAATGATTTATCTGACAATAGAACATTCAAATTAATAATTTTTTAAAATAAGGTAAATAAATGTAATTTTTAAATATAAAAGTATGACAAGGGTAAGTGCCCAAATATTGATAGAAGGTAAGTGTAATTTTTTTTTTTTTCAAATAAAAAATGTCTAATTCATAATTTTATTAACAATGTTGATACCAATTTTAATTCTAATAATCTAAATAATCAATACGTATAATTTTGTAAAACGGAGCATGCATGTTGGCATTCTAATGTAATTAATCATAATTTATATCTAATCTAAGAGGGTTGAGAAAGGTGTTTGGACTGACTATTTATTTAATTATACATAATTGAGGGGGAATAAATAGTAGCATGAATATTAATTTTAATTCATCTTAGAATCTATTTGGAGTGTTAAATTTTATTAAAAAATAAAAAAAAGGTAATATTTTGGATTGTTAAGAATTTTATGTATTTTTTTAAAAAAATGCAAAAAATTGATAAAAGTTAATAAAAATTTAAAAAATTAAATATTTTT
>JAVXUM010007934.1:0-10320 GCA_035590655.1 Pouteria glomerata | reverse complement strand
TATCATGTAAAGAGACAGGAAGAAATAAAGAAGAATTTTTCCCAAAACTATTTCAATTCTATCATTCAATTCTATCATGGTATCAGAGCCGGTGGGTTAATATATTTCAATTTTTTTTTCTTTTGTCCATATTGCTGAGGAATCACAGGCGACCATGTCTTGCGAGGAGCCAGTCACGGCAAACAAGAATAAAGTCTCAGATGATGTTCCACAACGACGTACGATCTCTCCGTACGATCTTCATGCGAATGATAATCCTGGATTGATCATCACGCAGGTCGTTTTGAAAGGTGAAAACTATGAGGAATGGGCGCGTGCTATTCGTACCGCCCTTCGGGCACGCAAAAAGTTTGGTTTTGTGGATGGATCAATTCCACAACCACCGGAGGGTTCCGGTGATCTCGAAGATTGGTGGACGAACAATTCTCTAATTGTTTCATGGATACGAAACACGATTGAATCGTCTCTTCGCACTACTATTTCTCACATGGAGATGGCGAGTGAATTGTGGGAAGATATCAAGGCACAATTCTCCGTGGTAAACGGACCACGGATACAACAAATTAAAAGAGAATTAACAACCTGTGATCAACATGGGCTGAGCATCGCTGCTTATTACGGGAAGTTGAAGAAATTATGGGATGATCTCAACGATATTGACCCATATCCAGTTTGCACGTGTGGGAAGTGTACGTGCAACATTGCCCAACAATTGGAAAAAAGGCGAGATGAAGAAAAGGTACATCAATTCTTGATGGGTCTTGATGAAGCCGTCTTCGGCCACCTCCGTTCCACAATTTTATCTCAAGAACCTTTTCCTACTACGGGGCGTGTATATCGTCTCTTGACTCAGGAAGAAACTGCTCGCACATCCCACATCCGTGACCGCCCAGAAACTGCAGCATTTGTTGCTCGAAATTCTCCATTTACTGCCTCCTCTCGTGATAAAACTGTCACGTGTAGCCACTGCAAAAAGACAGGCCATGACAAAGATTCATGCTTCCAATTACACGGCTTTCCAGAAGGATGGGGGACGCGTGGTCGTGGTAGCAGTAGTCGTGGGCGTGGGAGAGGAGGACGTGCGCAAAACGGAGACCGTGGTATAATTGCAGTGCATAATGCGCATGCAACAACTACTGATGATGCCGCAATCAATTCTAAACAACAGCCTACTGCCAAAGACGTGGTTTCTTCACTTACGGCTGACCAATGGGACTCATTCCGAGCTCTGCTTGCTTCCGTCAAAGATGGGTCTATCGAAAAACTTTCAGGTATTCCTCTTACTAAAATATGGATTATTGATACTGGTGCTACAAGTCACATGACAGGAGATTATAACAGTTTGGTTGATACACATGACATCCCGGGCTGTTGGATTCGTTTGCCGGATGGCAAACGGGTTGCCGCTACCACCGCGGGGAGCACCCGGTTGAATGAATCCGTGATATTGAATGATGTCTTATTTGTGCCTGATTTGAATTGTTCTCTACTCTCTGTATCTCAATTGATTAAAGAGACTAATGTGTTGGTAAAATTCGACGGGGGATTATGCGTGTTACAGGACCGTATCACGACGCAGGTGATTGGTGCGGGTAGACTTTGCGACAGGCTGTATTATTTTCAACAGGCGGTGGGTGGTCGTGCATTGACGACAATAAAGGAATGTTCTTTTGATCTTTGGCATCGGCGTTTGGGTCATCCCTCTTCTAAAGTTTTGTCCTTATTTCCCTTAGCAAATAATAGTAGAGCTAGCATTTTGAATAAAGAACCATGTTCTATTTGTTTACGTGCTAAACAGTCTCGTGCTAGTTTTCCATTAAGCATTAATAAGACTACCCATTTGTTTGAGCTTGTGCATATCGATGTATGGGGCCCTTATAGGACACCAAGTATGGATGGTTTTAAATATTTTCTTACCATTGTTGATGATTACTCTCGAGGAACTTGGGTCTATCTGATGCGTGCAAAATCTGAGGTTCCTACTATTTTTCGTCAATTTTGTGCCATGGTTTCCCGTCAATTTGATACGAAACTGAAAAAGGTACGTAGTGATAATGGCACAGAATTTGAGTGTCTTGATCCATACTTTCGTGAACAAGGCATATTACACGAATGCTCATGTCGGGCTACTCCTCAACAAAATGGCCGGGTAGAGCGCAAACACCAACATATCTTGAATGTTGCTCGGGCTCTTCGCTTTCAGGGTTTCTTGCCAATTGAATTTTGGGGTGAATGTATACTGACGGCGGCCTATCTTATAAACCGTACTCCTTCCATTTTATTAAATGGGAAAACACCGTATGAAATAATGTTTGGACATATTCCCGAGGTGTCTCACATACGGGTCTTCGGTTGCTTGTGTTACGTTCATAATCAAGAACGCTATGGTGATAAATTTGAAGCTCGTAGCAGAACAGGAGTGTTTGTGGGCTATCCTTTCGGTAAAAAGGGATGGCGGGTATATTGTCGCGACACGGGAAAATTTCTTGTTTCTCGTGATGTAATCTTTTGTGAGAATGTTTTTCCATTTCAGGACATTGCTTCCGGCTCCAATTCCATCATTACACCAGAATTTTCTTATGTTGACGATGATGAGGACTCACGTTCAAGGGAACAATCCCAGAGGAGTTTGGCTTCTACCCCTATTTCGGTCCTTGCCAATATATCACCCAAGGGGGGTTTGGTAACTTCTATACACGACGGGAGAAGTTCCAGTGAAAATGGCAGCCCCCATGACAAGATGCCATCACCACCGAATGTGCCGAGCATGGAATTGGAGGTTCAGCCGTCGGCCACACAACCTGCGCCCACACAGCAGCCATCTGAACCTTCCTTGGACTCTAATTTGATGGGCCGTGGTCATCGTACGAAAACCAGTAATGTTCGCCTTCAGGACTATGTTACTTACACTGTGGTCAAGAATGGCGCTCTCTGTAAGTACCCCTTGACTGATTTTATTGGCTATGCTAGTTTCTCGGATCATCACAGGACCTATCTGGCCGAAGTTGATTCTAGCTCGGAACCACAAACCTTTCAAGATGCGGTAAAGTGTCCTTCATGGCGTAAAGCAATGACTGAAGAGATCAACGCCTTAGAGAACAATGGTACGTGGGACCTAGTTTCTCTGCCTCGTCACACAAAGGCCTTGGGATGTAAGTGGGTTTATCGTATCAAGAGAAAATCTGATGGCTCTATTGAGCGCTTCAAAGCGCGTCTTGTTGTTCATGGAAACAGGCAAGTCGAAGGTATTGATTATAATGAGACCTTTGCTCCGGTGGTTAAGCTTACTACTGTACGTGTTTTGTTGGCGGTGGCTGCAGTGCGAAATTGGGAGCTTCATCAGATGGATGTTCATAATGCTTTCCTTCACGGTGACCTATCGGAGGAAGTGTATATGAAGCTTCCGCCCGGTTTTCGGCCTCAAGCTCCCAACATGGTGTGCAAATTGCAAAAGTCTCTCTATGGTCTCAAACAAGCTCCGCGTTGTTGGTTTGCTAAACTTTCAGGTGCTCTACGACGGTATGGATTTACTCAGTCTCATTCAGACTATTCATTATTTTCCTATAGCCGTGCCGGCTCTATTGTTCATGTATTGGTCTACGTGGATGATTTGGTCATTGCTGGAGACAATTCCTCTGAAATTACAAGGTTCAAGAAATACCTCTCTGATTGTTTTCATATGAAGGATTTGGGCATTTTAAAGTATTTTCTTGGTGTCGAGGTGGCCCGAAATGCTACAGGCATATTTCTTAGTCAGAGGAAGTATGCACTAGATATTATTACTGAGACAGGTTTGCTTGGATGCCGTCCGCTGGGTGCTCCCTTGGAGCCTAATCATAAGCTTGCCTTGTCTTCTGGTTCTCTGCTGGCCGATCCTTCCTCCTACCGTCGCTTGGTTGGCCGGTTGGTGTACTTGTCTGTTACTCGTCCAGATCTATCTTATGCAGTTCATACTTTGGCACAATTTCTTCAGGAACCACGGACTGATCACTGGAATGCCGCGTTGGGGGTTGTTCGTTATCTTAAGGGCACCCCGGGGCATGGTATTCTTTTGCGTACGGATAGTTCTCTTCAGCTCACTGGATGGTGTGATTCTGACTGGGCTGCCTGCCCTTTGACTCGTCGTTCTCTAACTGGTTGGTTTGTCCAGTTAGGGATCTCTCCAGTCTCTTGGAAAACCAAGAAACAACCTACTGTGGCTAGATCGTCTGCTGAAGCTGAGTATCGTTCCATGGCCGTTTTGACTTGTGAGCTCAAATGGCTTCGTGGTCTATTGCGTTTCCTCGGTGTGCCACATCCTACTCCGATGAAGATTTATTGTGATAGTACAGCGGCTCTTCACATTGCTGCAAATCCGGTTTTTCATGAGCGTACTAAGCATATCGAGATTGATTGTCATTTTGTTCGTGATGAATTGTTACGCGGTTCTATATGCACAGCTCATGTCTCTACTCAAAATCAGTATGCTGATATCCTTACGAAAGCTCTAGGAAAGGGCCGATTTGATACATTGCTTCCCAAGTTGGGCATTTGTCTATTACATGCTCCAACTTGAAGGGGGGTGTTAGGAATGGAAGGTATATATATATTCATGGAAAGAATATATTTAAGAAGGAAAGCATTACATGTATGGCTATGCAAGATTTGTGGCGCTCATATGGGCTAACGGACGGAGGAGTAATTTTAGGGTTTGTATTTGTTAATTCTTGTATTTAAGGTAGGAATATGTTTTGCTCTCCAGTATATATGTTCATACGATTATCATGTAAAGAGACAGGAAGAAATAAAGAAGAATTTTTCCCAAAACTATTTCAATTCTATCATTCAATTCTATCACATTCTGGTTCCCTCCCATTTCCTGCATTAACCATTTGTAAGGCTAAATCACTATTCCTAGCGCTCCGATTGAATTCTGTTAGAAGAAGGGGGCAAAATAAGAATGTATATTATTTCTTGATCTGATATTTTTTTGTATGATTTGAAAAGAAAAAAGTTTTCTTGAAATTTGCATTTTATACACCCTTAATAAATCAATCTTCTAAAGTTTTAAAGGCATCTAATCGGACCATTATATTAAAGAAATTTGCAAAAGAAAAAAAAAATTCGAAAATGCGAACTAATTAGGAGCTTAACCTGATGCAACGCTGCCTTTTTGCTCTGAGTATGACAAGTGAGGTTGAGATAAGGATGCATGTTAACTGGTCATTATCATGACATGGATCTCATCAAAAAGAAGTATATATAAAAGCATACAATATTGACTTAAAAAAAAAATGTAACTAAAACCTACGATAAAAATTTCGGCCAATTTCTTAGCAGCCAAACTGAGTCAACTCAAATACAATAATTCAAAAAATAAAGTCGATAATCTGATCGCCACCGATCAGCGGGGAACGAACGGTGGAATCAAAAGTCAAAGCAAAACAATAATAATAATTAAAACCAAACTCACAGAGGAAATCAGCGTCCTCAAGACCCTTAGCGCCAACAAGAAGGACTTCCCCCCACTCATGGCCCGGGCCCTTCCCCTACCCCCAATTGACCATTGAAAAAAAAAAAAGGACTTCGAGAGTTCCTCGTGGCATTTTCATGGGAGAAAGGAAATTGATTGCTTGGGAAATAGAAACACACCAGTTCAGAGTGTTGTACAAATTGAGATGTATAATTTATCTTATTCTATTTTATTTTTTATCACTTTAAATATAAAATTCATAACTTATCTCACTTTTTATCACTCCAAATACACGTGTTTAGAGTGATAAACTGAGGTAAGTTATGAATTTATAATCCGTATAATGAGATAAAAAGTAAATATATTTTAAAAAATTTTTTATTTATTGACAAACTATGTCGTTAGGCTTTTGCAACTAGCTGTTTATTAATTTCCAAGATGTCATACATTTATGGTTAGCCAGTTCTAAGTTAAATCTGTTTAAGTATGTACAACCCTTATGCTCTCATTCATTATACGCGCCTATTCATGTAAATTTCTTGTCAAAATTAAGTTTTTTTAACTGCAACTTGCTAATACTATAAGAAGAAGTAGGAGAAGACAACAGGTTCGAAGAGGTTAGTTGGGCGAATATATATAATGGGGAGCAATCACCTGAAGGGTAGAAAAGTTATTGTCGTCATTGCTTTTTTTAGTAAAGGGGATGGAAGCGTCGGTGTGAAACATTTTCGGCTTTTGGTTAATTTCTTTTCACCGTCTTTTTATTCTATCCTCCTGTCTCGTGACTGCTTAAACAGAAAAAAATTAAAGTTTATTAAGGCTATATTTAGAGAGAGTGTTTGAAGCTATAAAAAAATAAGATAAAGTGATATTAATTCTGAGTTTATAATTTGTATAGTGAGATAAAAAGTAAATAATTTTTAAAAATTTTTATATTTTTATATTTTACCAAACACATCCTAAGTGAGGATTTAATACTTTAAATGAAATAAAAATTAAATGAAAAAAAAAGAGACTATAAAATTTGAAATATATATTTTTTTTTGTATGTATTAAAAAATATATAATGAATAAAAATACATTCATTAATATAATCACTTTTTACTTTAATTAATTTTAAGTTTATGTTTTTTCTTCTATTTTTTATCATAATTTAAATGAGAAGAATTTTAATTTTTTTCCCTCGTCAAATTATTGAAATACGACTTAAATGTATAAAAATTTAAGTTTCGAAATAATGAAATTATTGAGAAATTAAGATAAGGATAAAGTTCATATTTTTTTCTTATGTAATTATCACAAATTACAAACGCTTCTCAAAATAGAAATTCTTATCATTTTCTAGTAATAAGTGCATTTAAATACATACCCATATTTTGCTATCTACGTCTTCCCTAGAAAGTTGGGAGAGCGATGATTCACATGGTATCATTGTTATACTTGGCAAAAAGGTCAGTATGATACAAAAGGCTGCAAAAGGCTGCAACTCTGATTGTTTCAAATGGAGGTGGTGAAAAGGCTGCCATTTTATTTCAGTCGACTTGGAGTTAAAAACAATTTTGCTCATTTTTATCGATACAAAAGGCTGCAAAAGGCTGCAACTCTGATTGTTTCAAATGGAGGTGGTGAAAAGGCTGCCATTCTATTTCGGTCGACTTGGAGTTAAAAAGACAATTTTGCTCATTTTTATCGTCCTATTGGCTAATTTGGCTAATTTGGGTTTCTTTCACATGCTTAAGAAATGTCATGCACGTTTGGTGAATTGGTGTTTTACTGTATTTCATTGTATTAAATTCTATCAAATCATATGGTGAAAAATATGTATATTATGTGTATTTGAATTTGTATAAATTAATATAAAGTTTTAAAAATTATAATCTCACGTTATGAGTAAAAAAATTAAATTTTATATAAATTTGTATTATTTTCTAAAGAATCCAATAATCCCAATTTATATATATATATATATACACACCATTATATAACATTTTATAGATATTTGAAATAGTCACACATACCATTGTGTTACTTTTTATAAATGCTTGAGATTAGGCATATACTGCTCTTATACTTTTTCAATCTCCTTATTTGATTTAAAACAAAATAGGAAAGTAGTCAATTGGATGATTGTTAATAACTAAGACAATTAGAAATTCAAAACAAAATGAAAATAAAAGTGATATTCTACTTGAAAAACAATTTGATAAGAAAATTTTATTAAAATAATATGATAATTTTGTAAATAAACAAACAAATGTGTTAATAAATTGAAATAATTAAAATATTTGTTGGGCTTACAATCAAATCAACTTGTCTTTTGTAATTCGCCAATAATATATATATTAACAATAAATTGGGTTCCTGAAGGATAATATTCACTGCAAAAATAAAATAATACCATTTTACAGAAAAAAGAAAAAGTCATTGTCGTGCATAAAAAGTTGGGGAAGAAAAAAATCGAGCACCTAAAATTAGAAATATCACGTAATAATGGCCAGTCACATGCTAGGAGGGTGGGGGCTAATTACTAATTGTTGATGCCGGGGATAACAGCGGGGTGCCGTGACAAGGGATTTAAAATAACTGAAGGGAATAAGGCTGTGTTTGTTTGAGAGAATTGGATGACGGGGGATAAATAATAGTATGAGATAATATATAAGATTGGATAAAAATGAGATTAATTTTTTATGTGAAATTATATTTTTTAGTGTTTGATTGGTGGGAGATAAGATAAAAGATGTGATTTGATATGTGATGTAATAAAAAATAATTTTTAACCTTTAGATCTTGGCAAAAAATAAATCCAGATGTGTGGTATTAATAATACTCCACTCCCATAGTATTCTGTATCTGACCAAAAGCTGGACAACTCATCCAACGCAGATGAAACATCCGCCCGCCAAAAGTCGGAGACTTGAGACAATAAGTGGGCCCCACCCACTTTTTTTATCCAATCCTTCATTCGTTTACCATAAACAAACGTGGCCCAAGTGTTTAAAATGTTTGTCGGTTTATTTTTTCATTTTTTCTTTTTAATTTTTATTTTTTATTTTCAGTTTTGAACTCATTTTTTACTTAAAATTTTTAAAATAAAAAAAATAATTTAAAACGTATTTGGTCACTTTTATTTTTAAATTTTATTTTAAAAAATAAAAAAAAAGTTTATATATATATATATGTATTTAAAAAAATAAATTTAGAGAGAAGGTTCCAGTGGATGGTGAAGTTGGCAGCACCCTGCCCTCGGGTGTCTCTCTACAAAATTTCCCCCCCTAGCATATGCTTGTTTTGAAAGTAGATGGGGATAAATTTTACTAGGCTAATAGTTTGGATAAAGAAATAATATTCATTCTAAAAATAAAAATTACCTTATATAGGAATAAATTATTATTTGGGGAGATAAGTAACGGATGCCTAATAATAGGAAAATTTTATCCTCCTTGCAAATCTCTATAAAATCTCAGTTAACGTTATCTTATAAATAATTTTAATAAATATTATTAAATAATAATATATTTAATTAAATTAAAATTAATTAAATATTAAATTATTTTATAAAAAAATTTAATAAATAAAAATTTATTTTCAAGATAATTTATTTTATTTTATTAAAATAATACTATTGAAATACTAATTTATGTTTTAAATTAATTATTTTATCAAATAAAAATTAATGTTTAATAATAATAATTACTTAACAAAATAATTTATTTTAATAAATAAAAAATATTTCTTGTAAAAAATAATTTACTAAACTATGTATTGTATTAATTTACTTTTTTTTTTTCTTCCATTCACTACCTACTCTAATACTGGTACAACAACTTTGTTTTTAATTAAGAACTTTGAATTTTAAAAAATGAAACAAAAAGAAATATTTTTGTTGCCGTGGGGCCCATTCTAGAAACAAAACCCACTAAGTCCACGTGTAATATTAAAAAAAAAAAAGAAAAAAAAAAGAAAAAAGGAAAGAAAAAATAAAACGTGCTTTTCACGAAAGTAACCTACTTTACGAGAAATTAATTTTTATCCGTGCCAATGATACGTAGAGATAAAATTTTAACCGTTAGATCAATATATGTATGTTAAATTAATGAACGGATTTGTCATATAGATTATTTTAAATAAAAAAAAAAAGAAAAAAAAATTGCAAAACAACACAAGAAAATACGATAATATATCAAGAAACTTATATGAGTTCCAAAAAATAATAATAATAAAAAGAACCAAGAAAGGGAAACTAAAATTTACTTTTTGTTGCTATCAAGTTATGATCAATCTTATTAATTTAAATTGAAAATTAAAATTTAAAAAAAAATTACTGTCAAAATTAATTTTATTCAAAGATATACTAAAAAAAATGGAATGTTAAATATAGACTGTCAGATATAATTTGATATTAATTTTTAATTTATTTTTATAAAAAATATTATTATTAATCGTGTGTGCTTTAAAAAATAAAACAAATATAGTCAATGTGACTAATTTAAAATTAAAATTAAAAAAAGTAACTATTTTCGAGCCTAATTAATGTTTATGTGTTTTTCATATTTTTAAATTTTAAAAACAATAAAAGTTGTTATTATGAGAGAGATAACTTAACTATTATTTAAGTATTTTTTTTATTTGTAGTTTTCAAATTTAATTTAATTTTTTATTTATTTTATAATTTAATTCCTAATGTATTTATAAATAAGTGGGCTCTTTTTTAAAATTTAGGCAGGTGAATTTTTTTTTTTTTAAACTCATTAGTTTATTCACATTTATTAATAATACGAGAAATACAAAAGTCCCGTTTGGTAACGTTTCAGTTTTCTGTTTTTCTGTTTTCGTTTTCAAAATTTTGAAAACTTACAACAAAAACATGT
>JAVXUM010007925.1:0-10320 GCA_035590655.1 Pouteria glomerata | reverse complement strand
ATTGATACTCATTTTAATTATTTCATTTTCTCAAAAATAATACAAAAATATATCAAAATAAATACCGGGTGTTACATTATTCTTGCCATCCATAAACAAAAGTTAAATGATTAATAAGAGAATAATCAAACCTTTAAGATCATTTCATCAACTCCAAAATGAAAATAAATTTTAAAAATTCAGCTAATTTTGTCTTAAGTGATGACTCAAATACTAACTTGATCTTTTTTTTTTTCTAAAACAAATTCTCAACCTAAAAGACGGCCACTAACATTTTATTGACTCCAAAATGAAAATAAATTTTAAAAATTCCCCTCATTTTATCATACCAACTCTAACTCTACTTATATTTTTTGGTTAACAACCCTACTTTACTTATAGACACATTACATTCACAGAGGATACAACTTTCTTTCCAAGTGAAAATGTTAAAAATTCATTTCTTGCTAAATCAAGATTTGTTATTTTTTTTTTTCTTCTATTTGTTTTTCAACTTCAGTTTTTCTATGTACTTTTTGAGGTTGAAGATCTCTTTTAGGCCAAGGCAAGGATGCTGCACTTTTGCCTATTCCTGTTGAGGCAATTAAACTCCTCAATCCTCACAGCAGGATTGTTCCCAAAATTCACCCTCACAAATCTGCCTTTCTTGGAGTAGGAAGAGATGGAAGATGAGTTGATGACAACCCAGAGGGAATGGGGATCAAGCGAGGTGAGATTGGGGTGAACTTCTCATCCCCAAATTGTGCATCCGAAATTAATGGGTTAGAAACTCTACTTAGGAGAGACACATAGTCATCGAAGAGACAGACAACATAGGGATATTAAGCAAATGATACAGATAATGAAAAGATATTGATTTATGGATATTTTTGATAATTAATCGGCAAGTGGCAGAGCTAACATACATTAAAGGCCAGTAATTTGTTCAAATAGAAAACCAAGATACAAATAAGAAAATTGAACAAAAAAGATAACTGCACTTAAACAATGCCAGGCAATCCTAAGACGAACAGAGTAGATGAGCATTCAGTGATTCCACATAAACTAATTGCACTAAAAGCATTTACCACAGCCTTTTTCAGGTTCTCTAAGAGGTTATTGCTCAATAATATGCAAACAATTGCAAATGTTTGGGATCAATTATAGTTACTTTAGAATCTAACATATCACATTAATTATGCTGCATATAAGCTGTTGTGCTTTACTAAGCACTATGATCATATACTTTTAGTTATTGACATTCAAAAGAAAACAATTGCACGTATTGTATTATCTCTCAAATTCATTCAGGAACCACATGGTCGTAAATCTTAAACAGATCAGCAGTTGACAAACAATAGCTGAATTTCTATCTAAATTGAAGGGATTGGCTTCCAGAAAAAAAAATAGATATCTCCAAGCTTATAATTTCATGATCCATCACACTAACAAAAGGGTGAAAAAACAAAATAAACAAAACAAAAGTAAACAATATACAAAAGATGCATAGTTTATCAATGCAGGTTCAACAAAAGAATTAAAGGGGTGACACCAAAAACTAATTATAATCCTAACATGAGATTGATGCATTTTTTTACAAAATTCATTAATTTTGCAACTTACTTCAAAATCGATGATTCTCCAAACTCCCTTTAGGCATAAACTCATAAACTAATAGTTTGTTATCACCCTCCGAGCAGTAGCCAATAAGTTTAACCAAATTTGGATGATGAAGTTGGCCAAGTTAGTTAACTTCTATCTCCAAATGGATGGCCAAATAAATGAACTAAGCAAAAATTTGCAAATGTGTTTAGCTCATATTTGCCCGTGGCTAAAGGCACGCAAACAAATAAAACTATAAAATCAAATTATAATAAAAAAAATTATGAAAAATTTAAGCAGTGTATAAAAAAATTCAGTAAACATACTTTAAAAAGTTTGAAAGTCAGCTTTTTGTATTTTACATGAATGAAAAAAAAAATGAAAATAGAAATGAGAAAAAAATGACGCTTCCAAGTGAGCAATTAAATGAAAAAAAAATGTAGGAGCTAAATCCAATACTGCTAAAGTGTAGATGTTATGGAAATAAATTTATGAAAAAAAAATAAGAAGTCCTTAGTTATTTTTTTATTTTTTATTATTAGTATTTTTTTTTTTTTTTTTTTGCAAAATTAATGGTTAGAGATACATTGGGTCTAATCAAAAACCCATAAATGCAAACCTGGGAGTCTTTTAAGTATATATCAAGTTGAATAATACAAAAGGAACAATACTATTTCTTTAAAAAAGAAGAAATCGAAAGCTTAAACAAATTAAATTACCTGAACTTCACTATATTACCTTTTCTTCCATAAGTGTTGTTATGAAAAAAATTTAAGTGTTGCTATGAAAAAAAAATATAAGTGAGAAATTAAGTGAAAAAAAATAAAAAAGAGAAAAGAGAAATCCAAAACTTGAACAAATAGGTACATCCAGGGGATATTATTACGTAATCTGAACCTCACTATATTATCTTTTCTTTCATAAAAAAATATTTGAAAAATTAATGGCTAATAATATTTCGTTGGATCTATATTAATGGCCAAATAAAGAAAATATGTAGAATGAACCAAAGATATTGAGATATTAAAAAATTTCAATTAAATCAAACATGTATTTCAAATCGGATTTTGTTAGAATTTTTAAGTTAAGTCATAGCCAAGTTAGAATTTGAATTGTCATAGCTAAGTTAGAATATTGAATGTCTAATTAAAACAAACATAACTACAACTATAACAAAACTAATCCAGTCTAAAAATTTTCACTTCCCTAACTACAAACAGTGTGCAGATAATCATCCCAAAGACACAAACATCACGGCAAACAAAAACAAATGCACAACTAATACAATGCCGTTAAATTGCTAGAAAAAAATTAAGTGTTGTACGAAAAGTTTTAAGTGCGGAATTAAATGGAAAAAAAATAATGAAAGAGGGAAGAGGAAATTGAAACCTTAAACAAATATGTTCATCCAGAGGATATTTTTACCTAATCTTAACTCCACTATATTAACTTTTCTTCCAAAAAAAAAATTAATAATAATAGTAAAAATGGTTAGAAAATTTTCATTAGGTCTATAATTAGTGGCCAAAAAAAATTGTATTCAAGTATAAAAGAAAAAAACAAATAAAAATATTTAGAATGAACAGTAGACATTGAAATATTAAAAAGTTTCAAATAAAATAAACATGTATTCAAAAAAAAAAAAAAAAAATCATTGGGTTTATAATTAAAGGCTAAATAAAATTTCTGCATTTAAGTAAAATATAAAAAAAAAAAAAGAAAAATTAAGTAATAATGTAACACTAATTAAATATTGTATCTAATGCATTCCAAACGTTGATTTCACAATCATATATTGGTGACATAGAACATTAAAATCAATCAACATAATCTAATAAAATATTTATCAAAACAAACATCTATCTAATAAAATAACGGCATTGGATATTTTTTTAAATTGTTTATCCATTGACTTACTTGGTAACTTTTTAAATTGTTTGTACTTTCTAGTGTTACTCTAAAGACACTAAAACTAAAATAAAGGCATCAATTCCTACCATCTTACCAACATCAAAAGAGCAGTTGAAAAAAAAAATAATACGAAGCATAGCTACTGCATCCCACTAAAAGAGTCTTCATATTCTTTACTCAAAAAATATTTGCTCTAACTTTTTTTGTCCTCCAAAAAATATTAAAACGATAGAGTTGTTGCTACTTGTGCTTCACGAAACTTATCTACATATATATATGCAGTCGTGCATGGCATAACTATCAAATTACCTCGTTTGGTATATATACCTCTGATTATCTCTCCTTGTTTGTTTCCGAAGAATAAGTGTCGTAAATGGCATCAAGATCAGAGTTAGACTATGCTCAACCTTCCTTTCATCAATTAAGCCATCCGTTATCTCCTCCATTTTTATCACCCATTAGGTTTGTTTACATGATCTCCTGAGGCTCCAATTTAGAGCGAATCAATCCGGACAATTGCATCATTGTCAATCAAACATTGTTTGGGAGCGAATCAAGATAATGGAAGAAACTTTAAAAATAAAATTAAAAAAAAAAGAAAAAAATTTATGAATAAGATTAATCGACAGGAAGGAACTCATCATATCAGCATGTAGGAACGGAATCTTAATAGAAAATTGAAACTTACTTGAAATAGTGGACCTATCAACACCTGGCTCATCCGTGGCCCTAATAATGCATAATTATGTCCAATAAGATTGGATTTTATATCTTAAATACAATTGCAAATTTCAGTCATCTAGATAAGAAGGGTAATGGGGAAATGAAAAAAAAAAATCCTATATACCTGAGATATAGATCTTTCAAAAAGTTTAACTCATCGACATCAGATATGTTGGAAATGCCACAGTAGATAAGTTTTTCTTCAGCCTAGCACGCAAATAGCCAATTCCATTTCAGTTGACGTCTGTCAGAAGCTGGGGAAATTTTGAAAAACAAAAATGAAAATAAAAAAGAAACACATAAGAATGAGTTATACCAATAAAAGTTTGTAAGTGGTTTTTCCCACAACAGAGAGAACTATCACAGGCTGAGTATAAGGTTAGCAACATCTTTCATGCTTTCAACTGAGGCCACTGATGATCCACCAAATTTCATAATGCATGTAAGGTCAAGAGATACTCCATCACAATTTTGAATTTTGGCATTGTTCTTTTAAAGAAAATCAATAGCTCTTCCTTCACAATTCACTCTTAAAACTTTATTTCTGTGAGAATTATCTATAACTCTACTAAATAATCTAGTAACTGAAGGTTCAAATATAGCAAAATGAAGCCGCCTCTACAACTGCGGAAGTTGGCAATGCAAATGTGTCCCTGAAAAAGTAAGATGAGGAGTTCTTATTCCACACAAATAAGTTGTGGCTACCATTTCCTTAGACTGCTATTCTATCAAAAAGAAGTTAATGAATTGACCAAAGCAAGTTATCTCGTCAAATAAGGTAAGTCGAGGAGTATATTAATTCAATTACCTCAAATTATATTTATGTGCCTAAGAAATCTCAAGTACCCATCAATGGAAGGCTCCCATTTCGCCACTGGCCTGGTTCACCCATCAATTGAAGGCTCCCAATTACCTCAAATTATATTTATGTGCCTAAGATTCTCTACCTCTTTGGCCTAGTCCCTGGTGTATAATTTCAAATCTCATCTCCTCCACAAACCTCTTTGCCTCACCCAGGTACAACCTTTATGGCTTCTTTGTTGCCGTCACTGCAAACACCACCACCGCCGTCTTCTTCTTCTTTATCGGCGTCGCCATCGCTCGTTTCCTAGATAACGACTTGCCCGCAGAACCTCTGAAATTGGGGCTAGTGAAAAGCACCGTGTGGAGTTTCTTGAGCCTGTGTTGGGTGTTGTTGAAAAGGAATTGAAATTGAGAAATGGGTGCGATTGAAGCCATCGCAAGGAAGAAAATTTAAACTTGAACTGATAAACAAATGCAGAGAAAAGGGCTTGGCATGTACCCTTGAACTGATAAACAAACGCTTTCTCTGCTTTCGTACACTGTAAATTTTTAAATTTTGAATTGGTCTCCCGTGTGAAGTATCTCCCACTCAAAAAGCAGCTTCAAACATAGACAACCCACGCTCAGTACTCGCTATCATGTGCAACGTCTTTCTCCCTCCAACAAAGCAACAAATCTTAGCCATTGATTATGGAAAACAAAATCCCCACCATTGATTTGATGTTATATTTTGAAAAAGATGAGCTGATTTATTAGATAGATGTCCCCTCGTCTGTAACTTCGGTATTCATAACCTTTTTGATTTATGCTTTGTGAGTGTTTATTAATTATAATTTTTTATATATTTGATAAAGTAAGTTACAATTTTGAGTAATTTTTTAAAAATTTTGAGTATTTAGTAAAATATTTGACATCATTTAGTAACTTTTAGTAACTTTGTTTGGTAAAATTTTTAGTAATTTTTAATAATTTTTGTGTATTTGATAAAATTTTTAATAATTTCTGAAAAGAGCAAATTATTGTAATAAAATAAAAAAATTACAAAAATTAATATTTTATTAAACATAAATTTTATAATTTTTAATAATTTTTTATACTTTTTTGTGCTGCCAAACAGGTTCCATTGCACATCATCACAACAATTTAGGAAAGTTCTCCCGAGTTTGACTATAAGAATGACACAGAGAGAAGAATCATGCAGGGGAAACTATATTAGTTGAGTAATGTTTGCATTCTCAACAATGAGCTAAACACAGTGCAAGCACTGATTGTTACTTATTTTGATATTCTGTCGTTTGGAGCTCTAATTAAATTTAAAAGATTTTAAAAGTTTTAATTTTTTTTAATTAGAAAAATTCAAACATTTTTAAAAACCTTTATCAAAATCTATTAGAACAAATTATTATAGTTTGTTCTAACCGATTTTGTTAAATTTTTGAAATAATTGAATTGATAATTATACTAAAAAGTTCTACAAAACTTTTAAAATTTACAAAATTTTCAACTGAAATTTTGATATATGTCAATTTATATAATTTTTAATAATTTTATATCAAATAAAATACAAATATCCAATCATAATTTCAAAACAACTTTTTATACTCCAAATTCTAAAAATTTCACTTTTTACACCCAAATAGCTTATTAAATTGTTTCATTTAGAGGATAAAAGCAGCACATGAACTTCTCAAGGAAGCTCTTCAAACGTTGGATGGACATTAAATGCTGCTAATAATATAAGAAGCATTGTTCTATAATCAAATTCTATATTTTAAGGAATATTTGTAACTTTTTATAACATGAAGCTTCATTGCATTGTTTTTACTATTTACTAGAGACATGTTATTTGTCTGATGAAAAAGCTAATCCTCTTCTATATTTTCCCTCAATCGTTGAAATTTGTTAGTGAGTGATTGCGCTATAAAAAAAATACAATCATGAACCTCAGCTTGTTGGTTGTTAGGTGAATTGACTTTCTAAAAAGAAGTAATAATTGAGTTAGAATACTTTAATGAGGAATTTCTTTGTTTTGTAGGTATTTGGGACAAAGATGACAGAATTGCACAAAACTACAGAAAATCAAGACATTGGTTCAAACAGTTGTTCAAACACAGGTTTTAACCACAAAAAGCCTAGCAGAGGAACATTAGCAAGAATTGATTAAGTGTGGAGAAAATGGTTCGAACCTTTATTCAAACTTTAGTTAGAACAATAGCAGCTGATGAAGATAAGAAAGCTGAAGAATAAACTAAGGAAAAATTGATTGAACATTTGTCTGAATTACATATGGTTCGAACCTTTGTTTGATTAAAAGAGGAGCAACAACACTTGGAGGCAATGAAAATTTCTAAGTCCAGATGTTGGTTCGAACATTGGTTTAAACGGACCACTGTTCTAACGTTGGTTTGATCAACAAAAGCTATGTAGGACTCAAAAGGGAAAAAATTTGTCTACGTCCAGAATGCTGTTTGAACCATTGTTCAAACAACTGTCTTTGTATTGTTCAAATCCTCGTTTGAATCAATTTGTAAAATGAGAAAGTTGTAATTCAGTTTGATGAGAAAAGGCAAATTAGTACTTTGTGTCTGTAATATATATAGAAATAATAGAGAGGTTGTTTGGGAGTTAGTTTATAGCGTACATTTCAGTTTTCAGAATTTTCATTTTTAGAGAGAGAATTTAGAGAGAGAAAGTAGATCAAGCTTTATTTTCCATTGAATTTTGTATTAGTTTGCTTCATAATATGAATAGAAGTTGTATTTCTTCAAGAAGATTTACTTTCATCATGCATGAGTAGTGTTTTTCTTGGATTCAAAACAAGTTCTATAGTTGATTTATATATATATTTCATGGTAAAGTGTTTAATATTAGATTTCATGAACTGTATGAACAATCCATTGTTTGATTTGAATTGTTTTTGACAATGGATTAGAGAAATTGATTAGATAGTCAATTTGTGTGATCTATGTCTATTGTCTATGGAACTCTGATCAGATTTATCATATATTTTTTTGAAAAATGGTATGTTGAATGGTAGTTCTAGATTTCATATATATTTTTTATAAATTATATACTCAAAGTGTTTGATTAAATTTCTCTATCATAATTTGTACTTGAATTTTCAGTCAAATCAAATTTCGCTTGTTCCAATATAGTTCTATGAAATTATCTTTTGATCTACTTCTCTAAATGTAGATTAAGTGAACAAAATCCTTGAATTTATGTATAAGTCACTATAAACCTGTTTTGAATCCAAGATTTTCCTTAAATTGTTAACCAAAAGTTTTCAAACAGCACACCAATTCTAAAACCAAATCAGTTTCTACCATCCATTGTGAAATCGAATTACACCTAAAATTATTCTAAGTTAGTTTTGTTCATTGTTTTGCTTAAGGCTCTCTGAGGACACGATCTGATTTTCACCTGTTATTGTGCTTCAACAAGACATCCTGTACTTGGGGTCGAGTCAATATCGATTGACAATTAGACGAGCAGGCAGTGAGAATGAATTTTGTTTGAGAAGCTTCTCATTTATTTTTTTTAGTAAATTACACTTTACCTTTTTAGAGTTGACAAAAAAAAAAAAAAAAAAAAAACACAAGTATCTTTTAACCTAAAAAATGTAAAATTATCAAAATTTTTTAAATTTAATTGATATTTATGCTTTATAAATCAAAATTTATTGTGAGAAAGATATGTTTATAAAAATAAGTAGATAAAAGTATATTTTTGCCAATATTTATATTAAAATAAAACATTATTTTATATTTAAAGTGATTCAATTTGTCTTTATTTTTCTATATAGTCTTTTTTCTACACAATTATATATAAGCTTATACGATACTGTGATACAAATATAATTAAGTTCAATATTTTTGATAAATTTGCACTTTAATTCAAATTGTGAGGGAGTTCTATGTTGATTTTTAAACTGAAAAAGAATAATGCGGTTTTAATTTAAACCATCAAAAGGAAAAGTATAACTATTTTTTTATGTTTTTAAATTTTTTATTTTATTTTTTTATAAATGTGAGGGTGGATATAATGATAATTTAAATATACAAATAAATTCAACTTTAAAAATTATAACGTGACAATGGTACATATTGAATAGTAGGGTCCCACTTTTCTCAAAAAGAACAATGCGAGGTGGATTGGATTGCTTTAAGTGTATTATTTTATTTATTTATTTTTAAACATGTCATGAAGAAAAAGGGGGAAAAACTTATTTAGAATCGTTTTGTAAATTCAATGAAAAGAAATAGGGAGGAAAAATGAAATTACATATAAATTTATTTTTTATGTGTTGGGTGTAAATCTATTTAGCATTTTTAATATATGAAGCACTATAGTGATTTGGTGAAGTATTAAATTTAATGGAATTTAAATTTGGTGAAATTTTTTATTTTTTATTCGTATCCGTCAAATTTCTACAACTATTTGTACTTTTCATGAAAATAATTTTTTTAATAACTACTACTTAATTGAGTAAATTTAATTTTATATATTTTAATATTCTTTAAATACTCTTTTTAATAACTCATTATTTTTTCTTTTTAAATATCATTTAGTTATAAATTATTTACTTAAATTTCATTTAAAATTAATCATCTAATATGTGTTTCCGTAATTTTTTATTTTAAATTTGCCTAATAATATATGAAATTAAAAAATATCTATTTAAAAAATATACACAACATATATGTATATATATAAATTAATTAAATTTAAAATTTTAGAAATTTTTTATTTTGCAAAAAGAAAAAGAAAACAACCAGACCAGTATTAAAAACAATACAAGTTTTTTTGAACTAAAAACAATACAAGTTTTCTGAACTGAAGCAATTGAAAAAGTAATTTTTTAATGATCGTTTGGTAGCGCTATTATTTTTGTTTATATTTATTTATTTAAATTTTGTGATTTTTATTTTCTGTTGTCATTTTTTTACCCGAAATGAAAACTAAAATTACATTTAGAAATACAATTTTGTTTACAATTACTAATTTTTTAATAATTTTATTAGTTTTAAAATAATTAACAGAATTTAATAAAATATATTTTATATTAATTTAATTTAATTAATATAATTAAGTAAATTAATCAATTAAATTAAGTAAATTAATCAATAAAATAAATATAACATATATTAAATTATATTTTAATTATATTATTTATTAAAAAATTGAATGAAATATATCTATTATATTATCTAAGTTAGAAAATATAAAATATATTAATTATAATTTAATTATATTATTTATTGAAAATAATTTAATTAAATATATTTCATATTAAAAGAT
>JAVXUM010007879.1:0-10322 GCA_035590655.1 Pouteria glomerata | reverse complement strand
TGGTCGATTTTTTTTTTATTTCGTGTATTTTTTTCGAGCTCTATGTGACTAAATTGAAAAAAATGAAAAAACTAAGCAGATATCACCTAAATCGGACCGCGGGCAGAAAGTTCTAGTTGCGCGCAGTTTTGGGGCTGGTTTTTTTTTGGATTTTTTTTATTTTTCAATTTAATCGCATAGATCACGAAAAAATGCATGGAATAAAAAAAAAAATTAACCTAAATCGGACACCCGAGCGAAAAATTATAGCTATTCAAAGCTTTCGGGTATAACTAAAGTGACCAAAAAAAATTTCGCACAGCCATAACTTTTAGCCCGGGAGTCCGATTTACTCAAATTTTATTTTCGTTTTCTAAATTTTTTCGAGATCTGCGTGACTAAATAAAGAAAAATAGAAAAATTAAAAACAAAAATTCCACAGCAAAACTTCGCGCGACCAAGACATTCTGCTCCAGTGTCCAATTTAATCTAATTTTCTATCGATTTCGTGTATTTTTTATAAATCTATGTGACCAAACCGAAAAAATTGAGACAATAGAGCAGAAATCACCCAAATCAGACACACAGACATAAAATTATGGCCGCGCGCAGTTTTGACGCCGATGTTTTTTTTTTAGGTTTTTCAGATTTTTTCAATTTGGTCGTATAGATCTTGAAAAAATACTTGGAATCAAAAAATAATTCACCTAAATCAGACACCCGAGCGCAAAATTGTTTTTGATTTCACAAATTTTTTCGAGATCTACGTTATCAAACAGAAAAAAGTAGAAAAAACTAAAACAAAAGTTCCACAACAAAACTTCACGCGGCCAAGACATTCTGCCTAGGTGTCTGATTTAATCTAGTTTTTTATTGATTTCGTGTATTTTTTTGAAATCTATATGACTAAACTAATAAAAAATCGAAAAAATAGAGCAGAAATCACCTAAATCCGAAACACAAGCATAAAGTTATGGTCGCGCGCAGTTTTGACACCGATATTTTTTTATTCTTTCAGATTTTTTCGATTTGGTCGCATAGATCTCAAGAAAATACATGGAATAAAAAAAAATTCACCTAAATCGGACACACGAGTGAAAAGTTATGGCCATTTAAAATTTTCGGGGTATAAAGCTTAACTGAAGCGACCAAACAAAACTTCGCACGGCCATAACTTTCAGCCCGGGGGTTCAATTTACGCAAATTTTTTTTTGATTTCACGAATTGTTTCTAGATCTACATGACCAAATAGGAAAAAGTAAAAAAAACCAAAACAAAAATTTCGCAGCAAAACTACGCGCGGCCAAGAAATTCTGCCCGGGTGTCCGATTTCATCCAATTTTTTATCGATTTCGTGTATTTTTTCAAGATCTATGTGACTAAACTGAAAAAACCAAAAAAATATAGCAAAGATCACCTAAATCGGACACACAGGCAAAACGTTATGGTTGTGTGCAATTTTGGCACCGATTTTTTTTTTTTTTGCTTTTTCAATTATTTAAGTTTTGTCGCATAGATCTCGAAAAAATACGTAGAATCAAAAAAAATTCACCTAAATCGGACACTCGAGCGAAAAGTTAAGAACATTCAAAGTTTTCGGGGTATAAAGCTTAACTAAGGCAACCAAACAAAACTTTGTGCGGCCATAACTTTTGGCCCGGGAGTCCGATTAAGGGAAAATTTTTGTTTGATTTCCCGTATTTTTTTGAGATCTACGTGACCAAACAAAAAAATAGAAAAAATCAAAATAAAAATTCCGCAGCAAAACTTCGCGTGGCCTAGACATTCTGCCTGGGTGTCTGATTTAATCTAATTTTTGATAGAATTCGTGTATTTTTTCGAAATCTATATGACTAAACTGAAAAAGATCGAAAAAACAGAGTAGAAATCACCTAAATTGGACACACAAGCAGAAAGTTATGGCCTCGCGCAATTTTGGCGTCGGTATTTTTTTTTATTTTGTCTACTAAATCAGTTTAGCCGCATAAATCTCGAGAAAATACATGGAATAAAAAAAATGACCTTAATCGGACACTCGAGCGAAAAGTTATGCCCATTCATAGTTTTCGGGATACAAAGCTTAACTAAAGCGACCAAACAAAACTTCGCACGGCCATAACTTTAAGCCCAAGAGTCCATTTATGCAAATTCTTTTTTTGAATTCATGAATTTTTTCGAGATCTACGTGACCAAACAGAAAAAAATAGAAAAAATCAAAACAAAAATCCCGCAGTAAAACTGCGCGCAGCCAAGACATTTTGCCCGGCTGCCCGATTTAATTTAATTTTTTATTGATTTTGTGTGTTTTTTTCAAAATCTTTGTGACTAAACTAAAAAAGAAAATCGAAAGAACAAAGCAGAAATCACCTAAATCAGACACACAGGCAGAAAGTTATGGCCGTGCACAGTTTTGGCGCCGATATTTTTTTTTTTTGGTTTATCAATTATTTAAGTTTAGTCGCAAAGATCTCGAAAAAATACATGGAATAAAAAAAAAATCTCCTAAATCGGACACCTGAGCAAAAAGTTATGGCCATTCAAAGTTTTCAGGGTATAAAGATTAACTAGGGCGACCAAATAAAACTTTGTACGGCCATAACATTTAACCCGGGAGTCCGATTTACGCAAATGTTTTTTTGATTTCACGAATTTTTTCGTGATCTACGTGACCAAACAAAAAAAAGTAGAAAAAACCAAAACAAAAATTCCACAGCAAAACTTTGTGCGGCCAAGACATTCTGCCCGGGTGTTCGATTTAATCTAATTTTTTATTGATTTCATGTATTTTTTCAAAATCTATGTGACTAAACTGAAAAAAAATTGAAAAAATAGAGCAGAAATCTCCTAAATTGGACACATAGGAATAAAATTATGGTCGCGCGCAGTTTTGAGGTCGGTATTTTTTTTTAGTTTTTTCAGATTTTTTCAGTTTGGTCGTATAGATCTCGAGAAATTACACGGAATAAAAAGAAAATTCACCTAAATCAGACACCCGAGCGCAAATTTTCTTTTGATTTCACGAATTTTTTCGAGATCGACGTGACCAAATTCAAAAAAGTAGAAAAAACCAAAACAAAAATTCCACAGCAAAACTTCACGCGGTCAAGACAATCTGCTTGGGTGCCCGATTTAATCTAGTTTTTTTATTGATTTCGTGTATTTTTGAAATCTATGTGACTAAACTGAAAAAACAAAAACGAAAAAACAGAGTCGAAATCACCTAAATCGGACACACAGGCATAAAGTTATGGCCGCGCGCAGTTTTGATGCCAATTGTTTTTTGGTTTTTTCTGATTTTTTGATTTGGTCACATAGATCTCGAGAAAATACATGGAATCAAAAAAAAATTCACCTAACTCGGACACCCGAGCAAAAAGTTATGGCCATTCAAAATTTTCGGGGTATAAAGCTTAACTAAAGCGACCAAACAAAACTTCGCGCGGCCATAACTTTCAGCCCAGGAGTCCGATTTACTCAAATTTTGTTATGATTTCACGAATTCTTTTGAGATCTAGGTGACCAAACAGAAAAAAAGTAGGAAAAACCAAAACAAAAATTCCGCAGCCAAACTGCGCGCGGCCAAGACATTTTGCCCGGGTTTTCAATTTCGCCCAATTTTTTATCGATTTCGTGTATTTTTTCAAAATCTATGTGACTAAACTGAAAAAAATCGAAAAAACAGAGCAAAAATCACGTAAATCGGACACACAGGCAGAAAGTTATGGCTGCGTGAAATTTTGGCGCTGATACTTTTTTTTTTTGGTTTTTTCTATTATTTAAGTTTAGTCGCATAGATCTCGATAAAATACTTAGAATCAAAAAAACTTCACCTAAATTAGACACCCGGGCGAAAAGTTATGGCCATTCAAAGTTTTCGGGATATAAAGCTTAGCTAAGGCGACCAAAAAAAACTTTATACTGCCATAACTTTTAGCCCTGGAGTTCGATTTAGGCAAATTTTTGTTTGATTTCCCATTTTTTTTCGGGATTAACGTGGCCAAACACAAAAAAATAGGGAAAACCAAAACAAAAATTCCGCATCAAAACTTTGCGCGGCCAAGGCATTCTGCCTGGGTACCCGATTTAATCTTATTTTTTATAGAATTCGTGTATTTTTTCGAAATATATGTGACTAAACTGAAAAAGATCGAAAAAAACAGGGCTGAAATCACCTAAATCGGACATACAGGCATAAAGTTATGGCTGCGCGCTATTTTGGCGTCAATATGTTTTTTCTATCTTCCTAGATTTTTTCATTTGGCCGCATAGATCTCGAGAAAATACATGGAATAAAAAAAAAATTCACCTAAATCGGACACCCGAGCGAAAGGTTATGGTCATTCAAAGTTTTCGGGGTATAAAGCTTAACTAAAGCGACCAAACAAAACTTCGCACGACCATAACTTTCAGGCCGAGAGTCCGATTTACTCAAATTTTTTTTTGATTCCACGAATTTTATCGAGATCTATGTGGCGAAACGGAAAAAAGTATAAGAAACAAAAACAAAAATTTTGCAGCAAAACTCCGCGCGGCCAAGACATTCTGCCCGAGTGTTTGATTTCAACAATTTTTATCGGGTTCGTGTATTTTTTCAAGATCTATGTGGCTAAACTGAAAAAAAAATAAAAAAAACATGGCAGAAATCACCTAAATCGGACACACAGGCAGAAAGTTATGGCTGCGTGAAATTTTGGCGCCGATATATTTTTTTTGGTTTTTTCTACTATTTAAGTTTAGTTGCATAGATCTCAAAAAAATACATAGAATCAAAAAACTTCTCCTAGATTGGACACCTGAGCGAAAAGTTATGGCCATTCAAAGTTTTCGGGGTATAAAGCTTAACTAAGGCGACCAAACAAAACTTTGTACGGCCATAACATTTAGCTCGGGAGTCCGATTTAGGCAAATTTTTGCTTGATTTCCCGTATTTTTTCGACATCTACGTGACCAAACAGAAAAAAAAAAAAAGAAAAAACCAGAACAAAAATCCCGTAGCAAAACTTCGGGCGGCCAAGACATTCTGCCTGTGTGTCCGATTTATTTTTTCGAAATCTATGTGACTAAACTGAAAAAGATCAAAAAAACAGAGCAGAAATCGCCTAAATCGGACACACAGGCATAAAGTTATGGCCGCGCGCTATTTTGGCGCCGATATTTTTTTTTTTATTTTTTCAGATTTTTTCTGTTTGCTCGCATAGATCTCAAGAAAATACATGGAATCAAAAATAAATTCACCGAAATTGAACACCCGAGCGAAAAGTTATGGCCATTCAAAGTTTTCGGGGTATAAAGCTAAACTAAAGCGACTAAACAAAACGTCGCACGGCCATAACTTTCAGCCCGGGAGTTCGATTTATGTAAATTTTTTTTTTTATTTCACATTTTTTTTTGAGATCTATGTGACTAAACAGAAAAAAAAAAAACCAAAACAAAAATTTCCCAACAAAACTGCGCGCGGCCAAGACATTTTGCCCGGGTGTCTGATTTAATCCAATTTTCTATTGATTTTGTGTATTTTGTCGAGATCCATGTGACTAAACTGAAAAAGCAGAGCAGAAATCACCTAAATCAGACACACAGACAGAATGCTATAACTGCGCGCAGTTTTATTCCTTGTATATTTTTTTAATTTATCTATTGAATTAGTTTAGTCGCACAGATCTCGAAAAAATACATGGAATAAATAAAATGACCTAAATCGGACACCCGAGCGAAAAGGTATGGCCATTCAAAGTTTTTGAGATACAAAGCTTAACTAAAGCGACCAAGCAAAACTTCTCACGACCATAACTTTTAGCCCGGGAGTCCGATTTACACAACTTATTTTTTGGTTTCACGAATTTTTTCGAGATCTACGTGACCAAACAAAAAAAAGTAGAAAAAACCAAAACAAAAATCCCGCAGCAAAACTGTGCGTGGCCAAGACATTTTGCCCAGGTGCCCAATTTCATTCAATTTTTTCTTGATTTTGTCAATTTTTTCAAGATCTATGTGACTAAACTGAAAAAAAATAAAAAACCGAAAGAACATAGCAAAAATCACCTCAATCGGACACACTGGCAGCAAGTCATGGCCGCGCGCCGTTTTGGCACCGATATTTTTTTTTGTTTTTTAAATTATTTAACATTAGTAGCAAAGATCTGGAAAAAATAAATGGAATAAAAAAAAATTCACCTAAATCGGACACCCGAGCAAAAAGTTATGGCCATTCAAAGTTTTCGTAGTATAAAGCTTTACTAAGAAGGACAAACGAAACTTTGTACGCCCATAACTTTTAGCCTGGGAGTCCGATTTACGCAAATTTCTTTTTGGTTTCACATATTTTTTTGAAATCTACGTGACCAAACAGAAAAATGTAGAAAAAAACTACAACAAAAATTTCACAGCCAAGACATTCTGACCAGGTGTCCGATTTAACCTAATTTTTTATTGATTTTGTGTATTTTTTAAAGATCCACGTGACTAAACTGAAAAAGAATACAAAAAACAGAGTAGAAATCACCTATATCAGACACACAGGCAGAAAGTTATGGCCGTGCGCAGTTTTGGCGCCGATATTTTTTTTTATTCTATCTATTAAATTAGCTTAGTCGCACAGATCTCGAAAAATTACATGGAATAAAAAAAATGACATAATCGGACACCTGAGCGTAAAGTTATAGCCATTCAAAGTTTTCGGGATATAAAGATTAACTAAAGATCGCACGACCATAACTTTCAACCCGAGAGTCCGATTTATGCAAATTTTTTTTTTGATTTCACGAATTTTTTCGAGATCTACGTGACCAAACAGAAAAAAGTAGAGAAAATCAAAACAAAAATCCCGCAGCAAAACTACGCGTGGGCAAGACATTTTGCCCGGGTGTCCGCAGCAAAACTGCGTGGGCAATTTTTTACTGATATTGTGTATTTTTTCAAGATCTATGTGACGAAACTGAAAAGAAAAAATCGAAAAAATAGGGGAGAAATCACCTAAATCGGACACACAGGTAGAAAGTTATGGCTGCGCGCAGTTTTGGCGCTGATACCTTTTTTTTTTTTGGTTTTTTCAATTATTTAGGATTAGTCACAAAGATCTCGAAAAAATATATTGAATAAAAAAAAATTCACCTAAATCGGACACCCGAGCGAAAACTTATGGCCATTCAAAAATTCCGGGGTATAAAGCGTAACTAAGGCGACCAAACAAAACCTTGTACAGCCATAACTTTTAGCCCGGGAGTCCAATTTAGGCAAATTTTTTTTTGATTTCCTGTATTTTTTTTGAGATCTACGTGTCCAAATAGAAAAAAATACAAAAAACCAAAATAAAAATTTCGGTAGCAAAGTGCACGCAGCCTTAACTTCCTGCCCGGGTGTCCGATCTGCTCGAATTTTTTTTTTTATTTCGTGTATTGTTTCGAGCTCTATGTGATTATTAAAAAATGAGAAAAACCATACAGATATCACCTAAATTGGACACGCGGACAGAAAGTTATGGCTGTGCACAGTTTTGGATTTTTGGGTTTTTTTATTTATTTATTCAATTTAGTCGCGTAGATCACGAAAAAATACGTGGAATCAAAAACAAATTAACCTAAATCGGACACCCGAGCAAAAAGTTATAGCTAAAAATTTCGGGGTAAAAGGTTAACTAAAGCGACCAAACAAAACTTCGCACGGCCTTAACTTCCAGTCTGCGAGTCCAATTTTCGCAAATTTTTTTTTTGCTTCATGAATTTTTTCGAGATCTACGTGACCAAATAGAAAAAAGTAGAAGAAACCAAAAGAAAAATTCAGCAGCAAAACTTCATACGGCCAAGACATTCTGCCTGGGTGTTTGATTTAATTTAGTTTTTTATTGATTTCGTGTATTTTTTTGAAATCGATGTGACTAAACTGAAAAAAATCGACAAAAACAGAGCAGAAATCACCTAAATCGAACACACAGGCATAAAGTTAGTGCCGCGCGCAGTTTTGACGCCGATATTTTTTTTTTTACTTTTTCAGATTTTTTTAGTTTGGACGCATGGATCTCGAGAAAATACATGGAATCAAAAAAAAATTCACCTAAATCGGACACCCGAGTGAAAAGTTACGGCCATTGAAAGTTTTCGGGGTACAAAGCTTAACTAAAGAGACCAAACAAAATTTCGCACGGCCATAACTTTCAACTCGGGAGTCTGATTTACGCAATTGTTTTTGATTTCACGAATTTTTTCTGGATCTACCTAACCAAACAGAAAAAAAGTAGAAAAAGCTAAAACAAAAATTCCGGAGCAAAACTACGCGCGGCCAAGACATTCTGCCTGGGTGTTCGATTTCATCCAATTTTTTATCTATTTCGTGTATTTTTTCAAGATCTATGTGACTAAACTGAAAAAAATCAAAAAAATAGAGCAAAAATCACCTAAATAGGACACACAGGCAAAAATTTATGGCCGCGCGCAATTTTGGCGCCGATATTTTTTTTTTGTTTTTTATATTACTTAAGTTTAGTCGTATAGATCTCGAAAAATTACGTGGAATCAAAAAAAAAATTTACCTAAAGCGACCAAACAAAATTTCGCACGGCCATAACTTTCAGCCTGGGAGTCCGATTTACGCCAATTTCTTTTTGGTTTCACGTATTTTTTTGGGATCTATGAGACCAAATAGAAAACAATAGAAAAAACCAAAACATAAATTTCGCAGCAAAACTGCGGGCGGGCAAGACATTCTGACCAGGTGTCCGATTTAATACAATTTTTTATTGATTTTGTGTATTTTTTCGAGATCTTCGTGACCAATTTTTCTTTTGGTTTCACGTATTTTTTCGAGATCTTCGTGACCAGATGGAAAAAAGTAGAAAAAACCAAAACAAAAATTTCGTAGCAAAACTTCGCGCGGCCAAGACAATTTAACTGGGTGTCCGATTTAATCTAATTTTTTATTGATTTCGTGTATTTTTTTGAAATCTATGTGGCTAAACTGAAAGAAATCGAAAAAATAGAGCAGAAATCACCTAAATCGGACACATAGGCAAAAAATTATGGCCGCTCGCAGTTTTGACATCGATTTTTTTTTTTCGGTTTTTTCTGATTTTTTCAGTTTGGTCGTATAGATCTTGAGAAAAAACATGGAATAAAAAAAAAATTCACCTAAATCGGACACCCGAGCGCAAATTATTTTTTGATTTCACGAATTTTTTCGAGATCTACGTTACCAAACGGAAAAAAGTAGAAAAAACCAAAACAAAAATTTGTCAGCAAAACTTCGCGCGACCAAGATATTCTACCTGTGTGTCTGATTTAATGCAATTTTTTATTAGTTTCGTGTATTTTTTCGAAATCTATGTGAGTAAACTGATAAAAATCGAAAACATAGAGCAGAAATCACCTAAATCGGACACAAAGGCATAAAGTTATGGCCGCGCGTATTTTTGACGCCGATATTTGTTTTTTGGTTTTTTCAGATTTTTTCAGTTTGGTCGCATAGATCTCGAGAAAATACATGGAATCAAAAAAAGAAAAATTCATCTAAATCGGACACCCGAGCGAAAAGTTATGGCCATTCAAAGTTTTCAGGGTATAAAGCTTAACTAAAGCGACCAAACAAAACTTCGCACTGCCATAGCTTTCAACCCGAGAGTCCGATTTATGCAAATTTTTTTTTTCGATTTCACAAATTTTTTCGAGATCTACGTTATCAAACGTAAAAATGTAGAAAAAACCAAAATAAAAATTTCGAAACAAAACTGCGTGAGGCCAAGACCTTCTATCCGGGTGTCTGATTTCATCCACTTTTTTATCGATATCGTGTATTTTTTCAAGATCTATGTGACTAAGCTGAAAAAAAATAGAAAAAACAGAGCAGAAATCATCTAAATCAAATACACAGGCAGAAAGTTATGGCCGCGCGCCGTTTTGGCGCCGATATTTTTTTATTTTATCTATTAAATCTGTTTAATCACACAGATCTCAAAAAATTACATGGAATAAAAAAAATGACCTAAATCGGACACCCGAGCGAAAAGTTGTGGCCATTCAAAGTTTTCGGATACAAAGCTTAACTAAAGCGACCAAACAAAACTTCACACAGCCATAACTTTCAGCCCGGGAGTCCGCTTTATGCAAATTTTTTTTTTTTGATTTCACGAATTTTATCAAGATCTACATGTCCAAACAGAAAAAAGTAGAAAAAACCAAAACAAAAATCCTGCAGCAAAACTGCGCGCGTCCAGGATATTTTGTTCGGGTGTCCGATTTCATTCAATTTTATTAATTTCGTGTATTTTTTCAAGATCCATGTGACTAAAAAAAAAAAAAAAAACCGAAAGAACTGAGCGGAAATTACCTAAATCGGACACACAGGAAGAAAGTCAT
>JAVXUM010007850.1:0-10323 GCA_035590655.1 Pouteria glomerata | reverse complement strand
AGATCAAAGTATTTTGATTGGGAAAACTTGTATTACACTCCTATGGGAACCTTGTAACCTCATTTTCATAGTGAAGATTTCTAGTCCGATCCGCTTAAGGATCCGGGGTTTTTTCTCCTTAGTTTTTCTAAGGAGTTTTTCCTCGTCAACAAATCTTTGTGTATTTGTGGTTGATGATGTTGTTTATCCTTTTAGTATGGTTGGATGAGTTTTAATCTATAGTTACAGCTGGTATTATTCTTTGTTGTGGACTGTTTGGGACTTTTAAATAGTCTTTCTTTCTTCTTCTCTTATCCATTGCAATTGCATTCTCTTTCAAATTTCATTAGGCCAGTAATCCAACAGATCATCATTCTACTGCTGATTACTATTTTCTTCTTGGCCCTTTACATATTTCTTGGCACTAAGAAACAGGTCAAATATCAAGCTTTGTTAACACTACCACTGAGCTTCTTTGGTTTCAATGGCTTTTTGTTGATATGAGTTTCTCTTTCACTAGTGACACTTCTCTCTATTGTGATAATACTAGCGCCATCTGAATAGCCATAATAATGACTTAAAAGGGTGCACCAAAAATATTAAGATTAATTTTCACTTCATTTGTCATCATCTTAAATAAGGTATTCTTTAGTTACAGCACTTGTCATCATCTTAAATAAGGCATTCTTTAGTTATAGCACGTGCCTTCTTTTTAAACTTATCATTATCCTTACCATCTTGAGTTTGAGAGTTGGTGTTGATATATATTGTCAATATACTGTGTATATATTGTATATATATTTAGGCTAGGATATTATCGCCTATATATATATATATATAGGTCTCATATTATACAAATCTCTCAATTCAATGTATAAGAATTCACACAATTTTCTTCCGCTATCTCTATTTCAACAATTCTCATGCTCTAAGCAACCAAATAAGCAAATAAAGCAGAAGGAGAAGATTTCTCAATATTAAGAGTACAGGATCAAACACTTCTTCACCTAAAATATCTCATTTCTCAAACTATTTTCTAATATACTGTTACATCAAACTTTTTTTTTTTTTTTAATTGAAAGGTACTGTTACATCAAACCTATTGGCATTAGTTTAGGAAAATCTTTTGGCCAAGTACTTGAACACAATTTCATTTCTAATTGCTGACATAGCGTTCAGAAGCTGGTGCTTCGCCGCGAAGAAAAGCTGAGAAGAAAGCAAGAGACTCGCTCGGTTTGAAGGTTGGAACATCATGCCCAGCTCCTCTGAATGTTGCAAATGTAAGGCCCTCGTATTCTTGGACCCAACCACCAACCTGATTTGAACAAAGTGAATATATGTAATTATATATATAGCGAAAAGCTATGTGGTTGTGATTTTTGCAATGAAGAAGAAGCACATATTGATTGATTAATTAAGGGAGACACAATACGCAATACGAATTTAAGTTAATGTATGCTATCTTATTCCAAGTAACGTCAATAATTGAGGATTGTTGTGATTAATGGATCATTGACTCTGATTGGAAATCACAAATTTATTACTTCTATATCCCAGTCAATAAAAATAACAAGAACAAATATAAAACGAGGGAAAGTTAAATCAATTTGGTTTGATTTGTTGTCTTCCTAATATTCCAATTTTTTATTTATATTTTATTAAAAATTAGTTAAAATTGAATTTTTATGTATTAAGGTAAATATAATGTTAATATATAGATTTATTATATGCAAAATTGATGAAACTGCTTAATCCATAAGGGATGGAACGAGAGGAAATTGTAGAAAATGCATGTATCTAATTTTTTTTTCTCTAATATGTCCCTTTCTTAGTGGTATATTTAAGAAATTTCCCTAGGGCCCATTTCATTTAAAATTGTGAATGTATTGCAATATCCTCAAAAGAGAAGTCTTTATGTGGAACTGAAAATGATAGAAAAAGAAAAGCTCATCCTTTCATGCAAATGCAGCCAACTCTTCACCACTATAGGGTGGTCTCATGTGTGCTATATAGATAAATAAAAAGAAAAAATTACAAAACAAAAATATATAGTTATATCTATCCTTATTTACTCTATTTACACATAATGAAAGATATGTATATGATAGTTTGATTGATATGCATAAGTGACGAAAGCCAATTGAGCCATCAGTGCCATACTCTAATTTAAGGTTACCTGCTTATTGTGGTACCAAGGTCTCCATGCCTTTGTAATAGGCAATCCTAAAGAGTTTAAGCTATATCTTGTGGACAAAACAGGAACCCTTCCATCAGTGTCTCCGCTGAACCACCCAGAAAAATTTATTAATCAAGAAGAATATATATATATAGTTACAATTTGCAAAGAAATTGATGCGTCAACTAAGAATGCATACCTGTACACCCATATCCTAAGCCCTGAAGCAATAAGTTTCTCATATATGGGAAGAACAGATTCCTTTCTACCCGACCAGTTATTATATGTTGTCATACTGCACAAAACTATTGTAATTAATTACCATAAATAAGTATTTATTTGTAAAAATTAAAACGCAATGTTAGAAGTAAGAGACGAGAAGGAGCATATTACTTGCATGTGCTCCAGTTCTTGAGGTTGTGACCATTGCTGGCATGTAAGGCCTTCTGCACATCACCTCTATTGTAATAAGTTTTTGCATACTTGTCTAGGCATGGGTCAAAACTGCCCATGATCATTGGCATCTGGTAAGCAAAATTAATTAGGTTCCATGATCATTTTAATTGAATTAATCAAATTAGATTATCACATTGCTTATAAACTTTTTTCCTCTACTCCTATTGATATTTGAATTCATCAATAAATAAAACTAGCTAAAACAAAACAACTTTGTGATTTTTAATTGGGCACCCTTCAATATTAGGTAAGAAAGAAAATGCGATGTGTCTAATAAAGGGAATATTTAAAAATAAATAAATAAGTGAACTTTTGATCTCAAAATTTTATCACGATGAATGAAAATTAAAAATTTTAAATATATGAATTTTTTCTCTTACTATAATTGTATTTTGTGCACGGATGAGGTGTAAAAGTTCATATATTTAAAATTTAAAATTTTTCAATTCGATAAAATGAGATTTGCAAGCCCATTTAATATAATAACATTTTACGTAGGGTTTTGGAATTGATATGCACTAATATTATGATTATTTAAAAAAACACGCTAACACACTTGTACATACACAGTTTTCTATTATTTATTTACAAGGAACTATTGCATTGCTGTTTGGTTTGTAAAGTTTTGTTAATTTTTCACACAATTGACACATATCGTACAAAATTGGGAGTTGAATGTATAGTAAAAATTTGTAAAAATTAGCCAAGTTTGATTTTATATTTGGTGGTCAGATAAAATTAGTAAAAGTTGACTTATTTAATTTGGTAAAACTTATTGTAACGAACACCACCATATGTGACCATTTTACCAAAACAAAACTGGGATGAAGAATTATTGCTCACCATCTTAGATGTGGATCTGAACATTACTTGGAGTGATTTTTGGTCAGAACCAGTGGAATTGCTGATGCAAACTGAGGTATAAAGGCTAAATATGTCTATTTCGTGGTACTGTTTGAGCACTTCATCAAAACTTTTACTACATGTATCGTTGCTCCATATGTCATTACTATTGAAATCGCAAGACTCTCTGAAGTTTTGATGGGTTTCATCAGATATCACAGCATGACTCCAAGCATAATCAACCATACCCTTCAAGTCCTCCGAATCACACGTTTCGGGATTACCCAGCTGCATTTACAAATACATAAATTTTTATATAGTTCTCATACTCACAAATGTATCTATTAAAATGTCAAACTCTAAAGAAAGATTTGTTGAAAAAACTCAAAAGGTGAAAGTATAATTTACCCAAATTAATTACTATATGAAGAGGGTTTTTTTGAAACGGGTTCGATCCCTCTAAAAAAAAAAAGGTGTTTATTTGTCACCCTAAGTAGGGTGTGCCATTTCGAAACTTAAACCCTATATCTTAAAATATTAAGGAAAAGTTGAAGGTTATAGATACCCTCTCAACTCCTCAACATATTAAGATCTGTGATTCGAGACTAGAAGATCAAAGGAGCACCTTGCTCAAGGGGACAAATAAACAGTTTCTTCTTTAGAGAAATTATACCCACTTCAAAAAAAAAAGAACACTATCCCTAAAAAAAGTTAAGATGTTAAGGAGGAGTTGAGAGGGTATACGAGTACCCTCTTAATTCTTCCTTAATGTCTTAAGATCTGGGGGAGGCACACCTATTTCAGATGACAAATAAATAATTTCTTCTTTAAAAAGGTAGGAATCGCTTCAAAAAAATCCTCTTCACTATATATTTATAATTTGATGTCTCTCTTTGAAGCTGTATGAATTTTTTTTTTTTCAATATTATTTCAATTACTTTACATTTAAAATAGTTTGAGAACTCACCACTACAGCTAGAGATAGTTATGTTATTTTTGCCATTTTTATATTTACTCTACATTCTTTGCCACAAAGTTACAGATATACTAGTATATATATTCAATGCGTGTTACACTACAAAATGTTAGAGAGAGAGAGAGAGAGAGAGAGAGAGAGAGAGCAATAAAGATAGCATTGTATAATACAATTGAAGAGGGGTGTTAAAAATAAGGTTTTAATGATCGTATATACCAATATGCCCTTTAGACCAATAAACAAAGATGAATCCTTGTTCTTGTCAACAATGACCTCAGCCAATTCTGGTACATATTTTCCTGTGTTGTAATATTACAAAATTATATAAATAAATAAAAATTGAGGAATATAATTAATTAAGCGAGGTGAAACAAAGGGTGGGTTAATTTAAAATACCTGCATAGCTCTCTCCTGCTATATAAAATATCCTATTTCTATAGGATGGAAACTTGAGGAACCAATTATGCAGGAATGTATATGCATCATTAGCTGTTGTTTTCAGTCCATCAAACACGAAAATGAATCCAAACAATTAGGGAAGAAGTTCATATATAGTACCATATAATTGAAGATGTTGGAAAGTTAAATGTAGCTCACCTGTAAAGTCATCTCCAAGTTCATCGTAGTCGGTAGTAGTATTAGAGTATGAGAAGCCAACTCCAATTGGAGATTCCAGGAATAACATATTGGCTTCTGCATTATATATGATCAGACACAAATAAAGAATAAGATATTACTTGGCATCTGCGATATTCATATATATATACATATATATATTTTAAGTAATTAAAATAGTTTTTAGTATATAAATATTTAGATGTTTAACCATTATCATATGCTTTGAATGTAATTAATAATAACAATAATAATAATTTTTAATAATAACAATAATAATAATTTTTAGTAACTTAGTTCTAATTTAGTTATAATTAAAATAAGTTTTAAGAGTAGATAATTTAATTAGTTACTAGTTTAATCAAATAGTTAAAATAATTTTTATAATTGGTAATTTAACTAGTTAATAAGTTTTAAGTATATAGGTTCCAAATAATAGTCAATAATTCATATTTAATTATATTTATTAATAGATAATAAATAATAAATAATTAAATGATTAAATTAATTTTAAGTACATAGATTCGTAATTATACTCAATTATTAAAACACTTTAAACATCCTTACATTTAAATTATTATATTATATTCAACAAATATAATTATTAGTGGTTTCTAACAATTTTGTAAAGAAAAAAATAATTATTTCTGTACAATTTGACTAATTGTCCACAAAGGTATATGTGGGTGTGCGTATATATATATATATATGCGTTTAATTTATGTGGTTGAGAGAATTATTTATGTATACCTGTATTCCATGAATAAGGATTAAGTTTAAGAGTAGGTCCATCGGTGTCCAGCATAAAGGGTCCAATCTCTTGAGTTGCCCCATATCCCACGGAAGAGCACCCAGGACCTGAAATACATATAATATATATAGCCTTGTCACCTTGGTTGGTAACAGGAAATAAAAGTGGCAAAAAGGTGCTGTATATATTATCAATAGCCTCCAATTTCATGCATACGAATTGGGAAATGAGGAGAAAGAAGAAAGAGATCATGGGATAATAATTATTATTTATATTCTTAAAGAACCATAATTTTGATTAGTTAAAGTTTTCTTGATTGATATTGATGTGTCAAACCATTCAAAGATAAGGCAGTGTGAACGTTAGAAGGAATCTCTCTCTCTCTGTCTCTCTCCGTCTATATCTATATGTCTCTTGTCCCAATTCCCTTTTGATGAGACTGATGTAAATTCTTAGAAAAACACACAGGTACATCCACAGATTTGGTCAAAAGATAGTAATCGGAATGGAATCTGGATGACGAAGAAAAAATTGGAAAGGGGATAGAAAAGTATCCCCCACTTGGGTTAACAGGCATCAGAACCCTATACATCTGTGATCATATATATATTCTCCTTGACCCTTTCAATTAAATTTCCTATAATCTAGGCATCTGAATCCTATAGCCCCGGGATCATATATATATATATAAATATCGTAAAATGTTTATAGATAAAAAACAAAAGTGTTGTCCTTGACTCTGACCAATTTCGTATAATTAATGACATCCCTCGTGCTCTTTTAGAAGCCACAAAAACCAAGTTCCGGGACGAAGATAATTTATATTTTTTTATTTAATATCAAATTTTATTCTTATTTTTATATATTTAATTATAACAATTAATTTATATTGATAATTAATTTTTAATTTAACCTGTCTACAATACTTATTGAAAAAAATATGATAAAAAATAGGGACATGATCTATTATATGTGATCTACTTGTGCAACTTTTAGCCAATAAATTTTACAAAAAAGTTAAAAGAAAACTCGACTAGAAATTCATTGAATTAAATATTAGGATTAAAAATAAATGAATCAAAATAAAATTTAATCTAAACACGAGCAGTGAATATAATTTATTCAAACATTTAAACCACAGTATAATTTATCTAAACATTTAAATGACGCAGTTTGAACAGTTAGCTTCCCTATCATATTACAGAGTTTTAAACAACCTTCAAATACATTATAACAAAGTGTGTGTGTATATATATATGCAGTTGACAAAGATATATATATATGAATTACCAAAAATAACTATATAACTAATGATCATGATTCTAGATATACAGTGTTAAGAAATATTATAGCATATCTTTCGGCTAATTTCTATGTTAGTTAGGAACGAATATAGAAATTAGATGAAAAATATGTTGTTAAAGAGTTTTGCAGCATATATGCTGTTCCTTTACTTCACATTTTTTAATATATTTTTAGTTTTTAACTAATATAAAAATTATAAGGAAGATATGTTGCAGTATTCTGTAACATTTTTAACATACAGGGTTGTGTATGTACCTCCATTAAGCCACAGCACAAGAGGTTTCTCCTCTGGACGAATCGAAGCCTCGTAGAACCAGTAGAAGAGGGCTCTTCCATTAGTTTCATTCACAGTCACGTACCCAGCATAGTGCCTGAAATCTACTTTAGGCTGGCCAGGCAAACTAGTAACAAGATCTCCGGAGGCTTGGTTTTTTATTAATTTAGGCCATTTCCTGTGTCTAACAGGCTCCAGGGACAATACTGGTGTAGCAATAACTACAATTATAAGTATAAACATCACCTTTACTACAAAACCCATGAAAGGATATATAATATATATATGTAAGTATGTATATAGCAACACTAGATATATTGATCGATACTCAGAGACCAACTTCAATTCCTCACTAAGTTACGGGTGCTAAACATGAAGAACCACATGTCTATATATACTGCTTGAAGAGTAGTAGTGCTAGATGGATCCAGTACTCCTACTCAGTTTAAGAGTGTGTTTTGCATGGGATTAAAAATTAAATTAGCAAGAGTAATAAGTTAATATTCCTTTAATGAAAGAGAGAAAATTATTACTTCATTTAATTAATTTTTTTTATAGAATATGTTTAATATAATTAAAGATAATAATAAATATTTTACAAAATAACAATATTTATTTCCTTTTTTAAATAACACATACCAAACCCACCGTGAATAATAGTGAAGAGAGAGAGAGAGAGTGGATATGTGGCAAGAATACTGTCCTTATTCGCAATCGCATGCCATCTGACTTAAGCTTAGACAGGTCTTAGACTTTAGGTGGCAAAACTGGTTGTTAGCTCTAACTTAACTAATTTTTTTTGACTTTTTTTTAAATATTAAATTTATTATGTTATATTTTATATTTTTTTAAATATTAAAGAAAAAATATCAAATTAACAAAAAATTAAAAAAGTAACTATTATAAGATTAATTTTTTCTCCTTCCCAAATACAAAAGAACTAATTATTTTAATAATTAATTACTAGACAGTTATAAAAAAAATAATTTCTATTTTTAAATTTAATCTTACAGATTTATAATTAATTGTGTGCGCGCGCGCGCGCACATATATATATATATATATAGACACATAGATAAAAGAGAAAGGGTGATTAGTGGAGGCTCCATTTGTTTGTGTGGGTTGTTGGGTCAGAGTCACATGTGAATTTGACTCATACTGTTTTAAATTGCCATTTGTATTTCACAATCTCATGGTTATGCTTATTGTGTGTACTAAATTGAAGTCGATTTGAATGGCGTGTAAAGAATTTATATTTTTAAGTAAAATTTTATAATCCTAGTGATGGGATTTCATTGGATCCAGTTTTTATGCCTTATTTTGTTCTGAATCAAATGGGCCCAAGTTAAAAGAAAAACATATTTAAACTTTGGCTGAAATATTTAAAGCCAGTTTGGCAGCAATTTAGGCTTTCATTAAGGCATAAAATTTTCTCCATTCTTATCTATTATTGGATCTCTACTATCCATGTGTAAAGTATATAGATTACACAATGATACCTAAATGTAATATAATGTTACTCAGAAAATGGATTGTTTCGGTGCACAAAGTAAAAAAAAAAAAAAAAAAAGAGAGATAATACTGTACATTTGTATTCTAAAATATGATATGATAGGATTGATAGATTTCTCCTAGAATTATCCTTTTATTAAAAATTATTTATTTAAAAAATAATAATAATTAAAAAAATAAGTAAAGTATAGACATTAATAAAACAAAAGCGCTCTCTATTTGATATACAAATTTTTATCCATTATCTTATGATAAAAGTTTAGATTTATTTGTAATTATTACATGATTTGTTATTAATTTATTGTTTTTAAAGGCTTTCTATAAAGAAAAATAATAAAAATTTTAAATCATTAGATTTAGTACGTAGTACGTTCTAAAACATGTATATCAAAACGTAATCTATAATAGTAATAGTTAGCAAGTTTGTCTTTACAATATAAGTGCAAATAATTAATCAAGCACTAACTAACAATTTCACGAGCACAAAAAAAAATAAATAAATTGAACACAAGAATCAACCAAGAAAACCTCCCATAAATAAGGATGAAAAACCTTAAGTAATCAAGACTGAAAAATCTTTATTATGTGCAAACTCGTTTATAAAACAACATACCATGACAAAATAGACAGGCTATTCTTCAAAATCTTTGAGTCTAGCAATCATAGTAGACACATTTACCAATCTACAATAAAGAATGTAGCGATTCAGTAACACTTCAAATTGTTTGAACGCAACAATCACAATAGACATATTCACTAAAATATAATAAAGAATGTACACATTCACTAACATTTAATGAGTGTATTTGTGTATATATATTTGTATAAATATATATGAGAGATCTTGCATAAATCCCATTTACTGTTATGGCTTGCACTGGGTTAAGGTTTTTTTGTTGATTGATTTGAGAATAGAAATGGCTGAATTTAGGCCAAGTGAGACGGAACTAAACTGAAATCGAGTCTGCAATGGGAATCGCTGGTCACTAGAGTGATTTCTAGGAAACACGCAACAAGGCTTTTAGGTAACGAGGCTATACTTTCGATATTTATCGAACTAGGAATCACAAGTCACTAGAATGAGCGTCTAGCTCACTACAGGAGTAAGAGGTTTTAGCGACCGTTTAAATATTTTATAACGGTCGCAATAGGTATTAGCAATCCCTTCGCGACCGCTAAATAGCGGTCGCTATTACACTGTCGCTAAAAAATATTAGCGACCGGACGAGCAGCCGCTAAAGTTTTAGCGACCACCCAAAATTTAATTAGAGAACTTTTAGCGACCGCTTTTACGCCCAAAATTTAATTAGAGAACTTTTAATATGAAATAAGCGGCCGCTAATAAACCCTTGCCTCTTTTGATCCCAGACCCGCCAACTGGCGGGAATATATTAGCGACCGTCTAATTCATATTAGCGACTGTTTTTAGCGATCGC